>JAMKCH010012969.1:0-71072 GCA_023653785.1 Ophioderma brevispina
GACCAGGTAATGCTAGGCCTACTAGATAGTGAGGCTAGTACTATGTCCAACGAGTGCGATATCTGCATTCATCACCCGATAAATACAGTCAATATTCCGTTTATATACCGATCCTAGTCTTTGTTCACGATCGGTCAAAACGAACATCCCGCGAACAATTTTCTTTTCTATTATTTAGCGTCCCTTCTTCCTACTCCTACTAGGCAGCATATGAAGGCCTACCCAAGGCCAAGACAGACCAGCTATACGTATGTTGGGTAATTGAGAACGGGCACGAACAAAGAGTACCAAATGAGTAGAGGGCCTACTCACCAATTCATCTTGTCCTGAGTGGAAGTGGAAGGAAGGATCCCAGTTCCAATCAAAGCATATTATCAAAAATACCTATAACTTCCACGTACAACTATCATCTATCACTCACCCTCCTCATCCCTTACAGGTTTTCGTTGCCTCTCTATCTTCACTACCTTGCAAGACATCAATTGAGCCCTGCATAAATCGGCCTTTTGTGTTTCTATTGTTTTCTTGTTCATCACTTCTAGCTCATTCTGCTACACTTGGTCTAGATTAGATTAGAAATTAAACACTTTGTTTGAATAATTATCCAGCTAGTTGATTTCAAGTCCATATCATGTAGTGTCAAGGGAGTTGATAAGCAGCGCATTTGACCACCCTCTCTATTTCTGTGCATCTAATTAATGTGTGATCAACAATTAAATTCCAGATGATCCCTTTAACACACCTTTACAAAACATGGATTAATTAATGCTATTTTAGCTCAAAATTTTTTTCTTTAAGGGCACAATGCATTAAATTCAATTCTTATTTTGCACCCTGTATCGCCACATGCCTATCTAATGTGCGACAATAACACATTCCTGAAAGGGATTTATTAGTACATGCATTCTAAATAAAATGAATATAAATTTTTTTTTTCATTATCATACTGTCTGGAAATAATGCAGTGTTAAAAGAAATGTTATTTTTATGTCTTTTTGTCGTATCACCCGGTAATTATGTTAGTACCACTTCTATATCATTCAACATTTGCAGATTTTACACTCCTATATAATATGCTCTTCATAAAATGTATACCATTTATAGAATTTGGATCACAGCTTTTTATTCTATCATGAGAATAGGGTAAAAAGCAGTCGATTTTTCGCCTTTGGAGTCCTTCGATTATAGCGCAACCGACGGAACAACAACTTTCTGGCATTGTTGATTATCCAGTGCTTAAATATCATTAATTAGAACAATATTTCTTTGTGAACTTCAAAGTGTTTCTACTATATAATTTAACACTCACCGATCAACTATATAGCGGTTATACAGTGACCGCTAATGTGTTGCCTGCGAGCAGCTACTTCCCAGGTCACGTGACGGACTCAGAACGTAAACAATGTTAACTGGATCTATTGCAACAATAGCCAATTGACCAGTTGATTTCAACTGGTCTATAATCAGCATTTTATGTTTCTCCTTTCATTTTCACGGGGGGGGGGGGGGGGGCAAAATGGCCCCCTCACTAAAGTCCCTTCAGCAGCAACGTTGCTACCTTGGTACTTTTTCCATTTTGGTCCGGCCTAATGGCAAGGGTAAAAGCTCTGAAGGATCTTTCAAGGGGTTTTTTTTTGGTTATACTGGGTTACATATTGGGCCATTGTGTTTGTCATTTTAAGTTTTAGCTTGACATATAACTTCGGTTTGCTTCAGTTTTGACTCAAATCGGCCATTCGGTTCCTTAGGTATGACAGTTTTAGTCAAACACATGAGCGAAAATGCAGAACATTTCTTTTGTTTTTCTTTATTTTTAATTCTTATTTATTTTATTGTTTTATCGAGTCATTCGGAACACATCTGTCTGACACAAATCTTGTATTTTAAAAAAATTATAAAAACTTTCATAAATTTTATTAGCAAATTAACATAATTTTCGCCATATGAATCATTATTTAACATTATCGATCAGTCTTAAAAACTATCTGAACTTTGACCGGCGTTTTTGAACATTTCGATTTTGCAAGTGCTCGCATGCACACACGATTTCTCAAAATTAGCAGGG
The DNA here is from genome assembly GCA_023653785.1 of Ophioderma brevispina. NCBI lineage: Eukaryota > Metazoa > Echinodermata > Ophiuroidea > Amphilepidida > Ophiodermatidae > Ophioderma > Ophioderma brevispina. The sequence goes on from JAMKCH010012969.1 coordinate 2,066, forward strand.
ATCCAACTTAACAATTTGGACAGATGTTGCTAGCTCGAATGTGTTCATTGCAGATTGAACTAAAATGGATGGATTACACTGACTGGAAGGCATTTTTTCACACATAAATTGAAAGTCCACTTATTTTTTGGCAATTTTTTTTGTCAAAATATGTAGACAAAACCTTTAGAGTTACGCCCCTTACCAGTTAGTATAACATAGTTTTTAGTTCATTCAGTTGAAGGTTTTGCATAATCCACGCTAAGCAAAATATAGGGTTTCAATATGACCGCCCATTACCATGGCAACCATTCACATGACCAATTATTTTTCAATTCCGTTTAAAATTCTGACGTATGATTAGTAAGACTACACACTTAGATTAACATTTTAACTTCATTATTATGCAAGAATGATCATGTTTAACTTTTTTGCTGTTCATAACCAAAAAAACCCTTAAATAATCTAACGACATGCCGGTCCAATGAAGCAGGCCTAAATTTCATGACCCCTAAAGTTTGGGCCCCTTTTGTGCTCAAAAAGAAGAATCGGGAATCCCTTGATCTCCCCCCCCCCACTCCCCGAGTCAGGTCTGGCTACGCCACATGCGCACTACTCAGGCCGCATTATACGGGTGAGATAACCGTAAATCTAATTAAAATGTGCTTTATAATCTTTTTAACAATTTCAATAATCTGATATCTTTTAAAGAGTGCTCTTTAGAATGCAATAACGTCTCCTAACCCTACACATGGCTCGTAGACTCATTTTTTTCAGTTTGGGTAATTTTGCGCTTTCCATGTGGACCACGGGGGGGGGGGGGGCAACTTTTTTGGGGGGCATGAAATCTTTTTGATATTGTTGCCTGTTTTCATCGATGGCACAGGCATGCAGTTTAATGGTTTTAGAAATCAGATCATTAAAGCCCTTCAGCAGCATTTAAACTCTGGCGTATTAGGTTCCCTATAAAATGGAATAAAATATTTCCCTGACGATGTGGCCATTTTGACCCCTCCCAAATAAACGAGGAGTAACATTAAAATGACACCTGATTTAATATCCCAGTGAGATCCAAATGGTCAATAGTTTTCCTTGGCATACAAACTCATAACTAGCCTGTAACTGCTTGAGTTTTGGAGCAAATCCACTGTTATACGGCACTTAAAAATGGCACGGTTGTCACCCTATATTACCCCATTTGCTCAAAGTTTAACAACATTTTGACGGGCTGGCCATTTTGAGAACGAAGTAATATTAATTTTTGTAGAGCGCTACCCTTAGCTACCCCAAAAATTATCCCTGAGGAGAGTTTAGAGCAAATCCAAGGTGTAAATGGTGAACTCCCTTCCGTTTTGGCATGAAACCCTTATGAATTCATTCATAATTGTAATAGCGCGCAATATGGTGAAATCAGTTTTTGAAAATTATCTTAAATAACCTTTGTCTTTTGGATTAAAATTGTATTACTGACCCCCCATAAGTGCCATTCCGCACATTTTGAGTGGTCTCAACCTCCTAGGTCCAACGGTTCTGTATATACAGTCAGTAGTACTACTTCGCTCAATAGGGGCGTGACTCCCCAAAAAGGGGCGTGCCATTTCAGCATTTTTCGGCGTCAGTGGGAATCATGTTACCAACCAAATTATTGTTCCTGGACCTTCATTAGTGGATATCTGAAAGAGTTTAGCCTGGACATAATGCAACAACACCCACCATGAGCGACTAGGTATATATGCATTGAGTAAGTTATTTTTTATGCATTTTATGCCATGTAGGCAAATCAGTTTACCTCCTAGAGATGGTAACACTAAATCACTAATCAACAAAAAAGAATGCCTTCACAAAATAGACAAGTGAATAACATCATCTAGTTTGTTCCCATTTTTGCATCATTTCACCTCTGTAGTAAACTTTTGGCAATATTGTTTATTTCATGGTCTACAGCTTCAGGACAATAAACTGTTCATTTGAAGTCTATTTTCTGATGAATGCGGCATATTTCCATGCTACCCACTGTTTTTTTCCTACAGTAGCTGGTGGCATATTATTCCAGGTAATGTTCTATAGTGGTTAGATTCCAGTACACAATTAATGTCTGTGTTTATTTACATCATAAATTGACTGGAATTGATAACATTTTTTTTAAAGTTGAAGTTAGTTACAATTGTTGTGAAATTATGCACTATAAATAATTTGAAATGGCCAATCTAACTACTTAAAGGTATCAGCAATGATTCAAGTTAAAGGCATAAAATATTCTAAAAGGCAATGAAATGTTTAAAGCTATAGAGGGCAATATAGGTCCGATGCTGTCGTATCACACATGTTGATGAGGTGTTATTGAGTCCATCCACAAAGCATCGTTTTTTAGGAATTTCCTGTGATCCCACAAAAATCCTTTTTAGCCTAATCTGAAGGATCACAAAATGCCCATTTAATGCATTATTTGAGTCTTGTTTACAAATATTTCATAGTGGTTAGCTCTGTAAAGATTCACAAGGCATGTTGTGCAAGATCAAACTATTTCGTGGTTTTTCTATTTTGAGCATTTTTTCACACTCAGTAGGGGGTTTCCCTATATCAATGGTTTAGGATGTCTGAGGCACATGATTATGAGTGGTGGTTGCCTTAGCTTGACACACACACGTATGTGTTACACACAAACACACACACACAAACATACACACACACACTCACACACACACACCTACAGACTTTTTATGCCTCGTAGGGACTTAACACACTTTTTTGACACCATAGAATTTATACTAATATATTAGCAAATTTATATATTATATTAATATATTGGGTTGAGGAGGGTAAGGCGACGAAAAAAGAAAACCCTGTTTTACGGGCGAGCGGACCTTTCGAGTAGGGTCGGTCGGGCGAATTTTTTATCTTTTTATTTTTTTTTTCTTTTCTGGAGCTCAAAATTGGCCTAATATAGGCCCAAAGTCTGAAAAATCAAGAGAAAAAATGAAAAACTTTTACAAACAAATTTTCTAAAAACAGGTTGATTTAACATGATTTTTGGAAAAAGCTAAAAAAAAAATCTGCAAAACTGAAAAATCAGGGTCGGTCGGGCCCATAAAACAGGGTTTTTTATTTTTGTCGCCTAAGTGTTTTTTTTTTTGCTTATTAGTGTCAAAATGAACCAGTTATTTAGACAAATGTCTTAAACTGTCTTTAGATCAAGGGCTATATTATATTGCACTTTATTCTGTTATTAAAGTGACAGGAGGAGATTTTTTTAGGATACAAATTTCTCTCAAATTGCACAGAATCGATTGTAGACCACCTACCAATAACGTTCCGAAGGTTTATTGGACAAACAAGTACAAAAGAAAACAGCAAACCTTGTTTTTAACTTGCCTGACTATCGTAATTGTCCCCATAGAACACCGTGCTTTGACTTTCTGTCGTGCACGACAGAAAGTACTAAATCATCATATTATTACATAAAGACGGCGTATTCGGCTTATTCACTTCAGGTGCGATCTAATACATTGGAAAGCATTCCAAATATGCAAAAAACCCGGGTTCGAAAAAAATTGGGGGCGCTTCTTTCTGGAAATCTCCTCATATCTCTTTAAGTAAATTAGGATGATGGGCTGTCTTTAAGACTTTTACATATTAATTAGCTTGTGGGGACTTAGAATTTTCTAACGTCCCCATAAGGCTTAAAAATGTCCCCATAAGACTTTGTGCATCCGCGCACACACACACACACACACATGCATTGCATGCATACATACAGCGGCGGATTTAGATGGGGGCGCCCTTGGCGCGTGCCCCATATTTTTGGCAGAACAAAGGGCGCCTGCGCCACACAGGGCATCAGACGCATTGTAGATCTATAAAAATGCATTAATTTACGCACAGGGCGCTTTGTAGATCTCGAAGAATGATGATCCAGGGCGTCGGGAGTGTAGATATGTATAATGTAAAATAATAGAATAATGCGAATAATACCTGTTGGTGGGTGCCCAAATCCCCCTTTCAGAATTTCGAAGTGATTGAAAAAAAAATATGGGTCTACCGTAAAATTTGGCGCCCCCTCTATTGAGAAATCCTGGATCTGCCCCATACATATGCACACACCTGCACTAACATGCACATGTTTGCAGTGCATTAATATACATTTTAAAATGCTGTGATGTTACATAGAGGTAGAGATTCATTTTCTTCTATAAAATTCTTTTTTCTCCTTTTTTAAAGATCTTGAACAACTATTGCACCTTCATAGGAAGTAAAATAAAAAAAGAATTTCCCATTAACCATTCACCTTTTAATAGAGTTCACTGTGTTGCTTATTTTAAGAGTAAGTTCAAAATATATATAAACCATTCTGCTAAAAATGGAAAACCCTACTTGACGAAGCAGGAAGTTTTATGACTGCCATCATACATTATAAATTGAGCATGCCTTTCACAACAAAACTTTAGTTGTAAACAAGAAGTAAACCGAGCTGTCTATTATGAACGGTTAGAATGGCGTGTCATGTTTTGATCAGAAAAGGGAATTGCGGCTTCCATTTTAGCATACTTATCCCAGTGGGGGCTTCCTGCTCTGGCGGGAAATCTGTCTGCACAGAGTTCAGTTTAATATGCATCAGTGTTAGAATATCTTAGACCTTCAGTCCCATAGGCAACTATACTCATAGTCACTCAGAAATAATAATTTTTCATTTTTTTGTTCAAAAATATCAAAACTATATATTTTCATTAACTTAATTGGATCAGCATGAAAAATCCATTCAAATGAGTCCAAACAAGCCCTCGTCTTATGGGAGAGTTTTTTGCGATAACTTCCTAAAATCTGAATACCACACGTTAAAGACACTATCAGTGATTTGCTAAATCGCAAATTGAAAAAACATCAAAACATCAGATTTTTGCATGTATGTAACATACAGATATACTAACATCCCTGCAAATGATAGACCAGAAGTCAACCTCTAAGGACATAATCGGAGATTTTAGTCATTACTGTCCGTAGGTCGGACACTTACTACAAACAACACGTAATTTGAATGGAGAATCGTATCTTGGAACACTGCCGTTTATCTTTCCCCTTCCTTTTCTGTCAGTCATAGCTGAAACGGTACTTATGATAATTCACAACTTAGCCTTCACGTTGAAGCTAATCCTGCCCAGTTCAAATATTTTTAAAATCACTGATAGTGTCCTTTAAGAGTCCCCCCGAGGGCATAGCCAAATTATAAAATGTAAAGCTAACAATGTAATGACCAATTTCAATGCTGTGTTTTTGAAAATACCCATACTGTAATTTTTTATGTCCAATTTCCCCAGGGCCTTATATGACTAAATTCAAAGTGAAGGTCTTATTTGAATTTTAAAGCATATCAATGGTGGGTCCAGACTCCATGCAGAAGCTCATCCCTACCTAACCAAATTTGCACAACTACCCCCCCCCCCCCCCCCCGATCAATATCAGATGGAATCATTCCACACTACGAACGTCCTGCAAGAATTATCCCTTTCTCTCCAATGATGCTTTCAATGTTATTTTCAAGTTTCAAGAATTGTTGGTGACTTTATCAGAGTCACACTCCAATATGCCCCTCTATTAACAGATCAACCTCATAGGGTGGTATTTACTCATATCCCACAATGCAAACCAATTTTTGAATTTCACCGAATGGTTCAATGTAATTCCCCAAATCCTATTCTTAACACAAAAAACGCTGACTTTTATGCTCTTAAGAGTCCGCTAAGTTTTTGTACTTGGGGAATTTTTAGCAGATCATGAAATGTCCTAGGTTCTTAAAACTTTTGGACAACTTTTTATCCCTAAGTTACTGACCGTGTTTTAGTACCATGTAATCAGGGTTATAGCTAGCTACTCTGAGTGCCTGTTGTAAATCTTAAAATTTACTACACTTTTTGGCACATATGGACAACCTATGATTTATTTGCCAAAATTATTTTGGTAATTTTTCAATTTCAATTCAATTCCACTGAATAAGTGCCGGTCGGCCAACCTCCCCAAATGATCTCTGTCTTCTGTGCCGTCGGGTGAGCACTTGCCGGACATTGCCGGCCGCCGCCGGCCGGCGTAGATATATCCCTTACATTACCATATATAAGCACATTGGCAAATGCATTATGTTATTGTTCAAAACACCCTCTACAGTGACCTGAAACCAGAGGAAAACCTTAGTGCCAGTAGACAACCAATTTCCATGAATATATCCTGCAGGTTATTACCAATAAAAAACAATCCACTTGTGAGCGGTCGTATGATCTACTATCCATATTTTATCATTTATACGATTTAATGTCTATTAAAACATCAATTGTATTTACGAATATGAATCTTATTATGGCTGTAGCTGTAACAAAATCATACCGTCTTTATTTCAAAGGTGTGTCAAGGTTTTTTCTAAATGCAAATACTTTTTCTCTCTTTGCTCTCATTAGTAACCATTGGTCAACCTAACCCGATTCGTTATAGTTACAACACTAATCGATGGTTTTTTTGAGATGGCTGTCCAAATTTCCCCCTAATTTGGGAAGCCATCTCAACCGGCAGTCATTTGGAAGCCATTCAAAACCACTGAACGCTACGACTATGCCTGTTTGGAGTGGGTTTGAAGTATTGTTTTCAAACTAATCCATAATTTTAAGGTCATAAAATGCACAATTTAAAATTTAAAAAAAAAAAAAAAAAAAATTTGATAACAAAAAAAATATTTTTTTAAAACATGTTTGAGTGTTATAATTGCCTGCAGGGCCAAAAAGGTGATTGATTTTTTGTCACCATTCTTCATCCTCCTGTGAGTGCAAAAGGTCGTTTAAAAAATGCAAAATCAAAAAAACAAAAAAATACTGGCCATTTTCAGAAATTCCCATCAAACATACTTTATTCAAGGTCTTTGGTCATTGGCTCTTGAAATGGTTCTTCAAGTGAACACAGTCTACCTAGAAAACCAATTCAAGAGCCACTGACTCAATGAAAGATTTAACGAGTCCAGGCCCGTACCAGGGTAGGGCGAGGAGGGGGGATGCTCATCCCTTCCAAAAAAAGCCCCCCAAACCCCCTGAAATTCAATTTTGGCGAGCGGAGGAGCCAAAATCGGGGGTTATTATGCTATTTTGTCGAAAACGGTTAACAATTTCATTAAAAAGTCACTTTTGCAAATTTAATTTGCCCCCCCCCCCTTTGGTGGATGAGCAATTTGGTGAAAAAGGTCCCCTTTTGAAAAAGTCTCCCTTTCCCCTAAAAAATCCGGTTACGGGCCTGCTCGAGTCATCCTAATACATGTCAGTGCTAGATGTATCACATGGCAGCTATTGCACTTACAAACCTTCTTACACTCATCAATGAGGAATTAACAATTTGCACATATGGATGAGGTTTTCCAGTAAAAACATCTCTGCTGCCCTCGGATCAGAAAACCACCAAGCTGAGTAAGAGAATTCGAGAAAGAGCACCAGTGTAAAAGTAAACGTACCCCCATCTGGGCTGACATTTCTGTATGGTAAGGGGCAGGAGTGTAACCCCTCACCTAATTTTGCTAAGAACAGCTCATGATGATCAATTTGGAAAATCAAGTTAAGTTCGGGTATGTCTCTTTCTTTTGAGGCCCATACGTATAAATATACCTTTAAGACCTTTTTGACGTCACAAAATCATAATCACAGCAAACCTCAAATTTTTCTTTCAACATATACATTTGCTGAAAATAGGATGATGTTGCATTTTAAGGCCAAAAATCAAACAGACTGGAAATTTTGGTGAATATGAATTGAAAGGAAAAAGCTATTCTGCTTGCATAATTTCCAAGTTTAACCTCAAGTTTCCTATGTTCTTTTTCTACAGTACAAACTGCATCTTTGGGTTTTCCACCCCCCCCCCCCGCACCCCCCCACCCACCCATTCCCACAACTTTGAATGTAATCCTTAAAGGAATTTTATTGTAATACATCTATCGGCACATATTATATGAAATATCCCTAATGACGTACCAGATGTTTGCATGGTCATTGGGAGTATTAAAACTTGCGAAGAAAACATCATTTTCAACGTCTCAACTTTCGACAGTAACGATTTAAAAAGGAAGCCGCCACGTTTATTATTTACGCTAATCGTTTTGTGGCCACAAGCCATGTTTGTCTTTCACACCGCAATTGAAAGATTTGATCGGTGGTTAGTCAAGTTCTGGGCCTGTATGAAAGAATCGCGTTTACTTTTAACATTGAAATTAAAAACAACCGCTTTAATTTACTAACGTTTCCTTTAAAATTATTAAATTTAACTCAAATTGGCATACATTTGTGCCTAATTTTTAAAATGAGCCTTGATTCTCTTGAGAAATCAGTTTTTACAAATAAATTAGGAAACTCTACTCATACAAAGAAGCGCTACTTCTCGGTACAAATTGAAAAAGTATGTAGATTGCTAAAAACCCGCGCAATATTGGGGTTTCGAACACTGATCTCTATAGAATGGCTGGAAAACTGGGCTTCGTAATGAAGCACTGATGGCATGTGGGTCATCCAAAAAGAGCCCAAGCGGTGGTTAAGATCCCGGTCATTTATACAGTGTGAGTCAGAAACCCTACATTCAGAAAGAATGGTTGTCTTCAAAGGTTAAACGTTTATTTTTGCTGGAATGTTTGCTTTGTTGTTTTACAGGGATAAACAGGCTATCAGACGATTTTTATATTTGGTGTCTTTCGGACTTTGGGTTCAGAAACTATGTCAATTTTGCGGAGAGACCTAAATATTCTGTTTGGCCGATTTTTAGCCTGAGCCACACAATGCGATATACTGACAAACCGCGTATATCATAGCTTATTATAACAAGACATCCACATGCAGTTTTCAGAGGGAATCGATTTTCTTCCTCGACAAAAACATCTCAGTTTGAATAAAAAATGGTCTATTTGTGTACCTAATTATCAGTAAAATTTTTCAACAAATTAACTTATCTTGTTCAATAATAAAGAGTCAGTTATTGAAAATCACTCCCAAATCAATGTTTCATCAGTCATGATTATATAGAACTGCTTAGAGATTTGTGTTTTACATCTCTAAGGTACTTATTTGCACAAATACAGTATACTCCGCCTCCATAAATTGCGAGAAAGAACTAAAGCTGAAGTTTGTCTGTAAAAAAAATGAATTAAAGCTTAAAATTCAATGATCGCACTCTCTTTTCATTCAAGCGAATACAAAAAAAAAAATGGTTTCACTTTAGCTCCCAGGTTTCGTTGTAGGTTACATCAATGAAATCTTGCTGAACCAAGTAAACTGTAGTCTACACCATCTATCTTGACTTTCTTATTTGGGAAATTTAAAATTTTTTTCACTCAGCTCTCCGGGATATTATTTTTTAATAATCCTGCAATTATTCTCCCATCTTCTATCGTTTAACAATATTTTGTTTAACAGTTTTTACTCCAATCACCCTGCTGAAGACCAGCTATCTATGAAACGATGCAATCTTTTGTTTGTGTGGCGCAAAAATCGGCCAACAGGATTTTTAAGTCTCGCAGCAAAATAGGCATAATTTCGTCGTCCTTAAAATTCCAAATGACACCAAATAAACGTTTTCTGAAATCCTGTTTATCCCTCTTATAACCAAATGCAAATATTAGAGCAAAATAATTTTTAACTATTTTAATCTTATTTTTTATTCTGACTGTAGGGTTTTTTTTGACTCACACTGTAATATACCCAAATTGTGTCCCTTGAAATGTGATAATCGACATAACAGACTACAGAAGCAAGCCATTCAGTGAGCTCATTGTATTTGCGCGTATTGGATGGCATGTCTCTAAAACGTGCACCCCCTTGATACAACTTCTGTTAAACAGGTTCTCTGGAATGTTATTGTTTCGGTAGACCAAGATCCCGCCCGTTGCTCCATTCTCTAATATACAAATTACGTGCTGTTGTGTATCCATCCATTGTATAGAGATCATGGTTCAGTTGCGACCTGCGATAAACTAAATTATACGCGCCCAACCCGTCTCAAATGTCCACGTTTTCCTGGATTGTTAGTGTGTAGGCCCAACTAAAACTTGTTAATCACCAAAATGATATCTAACACACCCCCTCTAAACATTTTCTCAAATCACTGATGTTTTTAAAAAGTGAGTTTATCTATGGCAATAAAAATTCTAAACACACTTCGCTACTATCCTTTGTGTTCCTCAACGAAGTTCAAAAGGATGAGGCCTGTGGCAAACTGCACGTGATATATGCGCGTATGGGTATATTTTCGCTGGCTTTCTGTTTCGGTATTGCATGTGGCGTGTAATATCCACACTGAATAAACATGGTAGCTTCCATGATCGTTGTACAGTTGTGTATATTTGGTCGGAATAAATCTGGTATTTTTTTCGCAAGAATACTCAATGGCCATGAAAAACCATCTGGTAATGTGTTTATTAGGGATATTTTCATTATACGGTATATGTTCCGATAGATTTATACCAATAAATCGCTTTAATCTGTAGCTACTTCATTACAAGATTCAAATTAAGCACTCACATGCAGTATTCATTCTTACATACGGGGTGCCATAGAGAATGGCATGGGCCCCGAAGAATATTTTGCACCAGCATGTGACAAATTGGCCACAAATAGCCGGCCTACCACTAATTTGGTTAGGAACCAAGCGAATTTTGGTCCTGAAACGACTTTTTGCAATTTCATGAAGATATTGACGTTTCAATTCACCATTTGGGAGGGTGGCAGAGAATCAATTCTAGGGGCAGTGAATCAGTCATTTGATGCCCCCTCACGATAGCACCTGGGTCCCGTCCCCTCCTTTGGCTCCCCTTGCTAAGTCACTGCTAATACTACAGGTAGGGTCATGATCCCCCTTGTACGTCCTGCTGTAACTTTTATTCTATTTAAAAAATGGTCCATCTTCCTCTTAATGTGTACGACTATAGTACTCATTTCAATGCAGCCCGTTCGTGGTGAAAACAATTGGCCAGCTATGAATGGTAATTTTTTGTAGCTTTAAAATGTTCTTTTAGCACCATGAACAACACCATAAAATCTCGACCCAGAAGACACTTTTTGACTCATTAAATAAGTGTGGCCAGTTATAGTTTATTGCATCATTCATCAAAGGGACATTATGGGTTCACAACTTATGCAACAGAAATGAAACTGCTGACAGGTGGGTGAAGGGACACACACACAATTGTCTTCTGTGAGCAATCACAAGGGTAAAGTCTTATTTGGTCATTGTTCTTTCTGAGTATAGTTCTAAACTTGTATGGCCAAGTGATAGCATAGGCCCATACTGCAGGGGCCCATCAGGACACAATAACATTTTAGGGGGGGTTAACCCCTGTCCACACACAATCTAAATATTTATGGTCAATTTCAAATAGCCCTAACTCAACAATCAGACCATAAACCAAGTGCATAAATCCTTGGACTTTTTTAAACTAAAGTTCACAATAGTAGGACATAACCATTTTGCCATGTAACAGCCCGCCATCTTGAAATATATAATTTTTCCAAAATGAGAATATAAAACCTAATGATAGGCCTATCTCAAGGCTACTTTTCAATTTGATTGGAACAAATGCCAAAGTTGGCATGTCATTGAGGGGGTGTGGTGATGAGAGGTTAAAGGTCAAACTAAGCTTCAATAATTTGTTTTTGTTGCTCTGGTAACAAGAGAGTTTCCCAAAAGTAATAAACATTATAAATTCAATCGTTCCCCGCTCCTTTTTAGCCTGATAATGTCCAGTATAAAGTCTACGCTCTTAACCGTTGAGATATGTTCCAACAACAACCTCTCACTCAAAACTTTAGAGAAAACCAAGTTCAAAGTTTTTTTGCTAAGAATCACACCATTAACATACAATTAATTTAACGATCAGCAAGATGAGCAAAATTAAAATAATGAAAATGCATATTAACAAAAAGAAATTTACACTTCACCGCTGATCAATACCCGGGATCAATAAAAGTCATATTCTCAAAATATACATAATCTGCATTGGGAATTTGGAATGTCCGATTTTTATCACAACTTGGTAAACAGAAAGAATATTGTCCACACTTATGACGGAATAAATTCCAATTAATTCCCCGTTAGAGATCGAGGTATTCCCCCTTATATATTTTGCATTATTTCCTTACCTGTACTGTTACCCAACCCCTGTCCCACGGCCGTTTTTCCTCTCGTGTTTCTATTGGCAAACCGACCCCCTTTCCGCTTTTTTCCCTTCCTTTTGAAAGCTGTCCCCGGTCCCCGCACCACCGACGGGCCCCCGATTCTTTTTTTCGAGGGCTGCTTGCCCATTGTCTTTTCTTTCTCTCCCGCCGCTCCTTCGACTCGTAGGTTCAACATCCAATTTGCCATCCGCCATGTTCACCTTGTATTTGTTGTTCTCAGAACTTATATTTAAACTTTGCACCTCTTGTGAAGTTTTGATTTCAGTTCAACTTGCTGCATGCCATTTATTTTGGCTCGAATCACTCACACCAAGCTGTCGCACTTTCCGTAAAAGACCTCCCGTAAATTCACTGCGGAAATGTTACCACCCACAAATGTGAATTCCCGATATATATCAGGCAAACAAACACTTATTAATTCCATCATTTGAATACCTGCAGCTAAAATTTGACCAAACTGAGGAAATATTGAAGTTACTAAATGATCGCGACAGTTAATATAACTCGTCCCGTGCTTACCAAGGAAGTTTCCCGTCTTGTGTCGCATGTAACTCGGCGTCAAACAGTAGCGTGTAAACAAGAACGGGTTGCCAGAATATACGTCCCAATTGATATGCGATGCTGCGCAAACCGCTCAAACACGACCATTCGATGGGTGTGCAGATATGTAGGTGTTTTTGTTTTGGACACCAATTTTGGCACCAGACAACAATTAATATAAAGATTACAATTTTACAAAACGTGGGGAGATATTTCCATTAGCCTGTAATTTGCACTACAATCAAATCAATTAATGAAACAGAAAGTAGGGCCCGGGGTATTGCCTACTAATATTTAGGCTCTCTGGTATAGTGAAAAAAGATAAAAAGGTATAAAATTTTCCCTCAAAGTAGTCCAATATTTACTTCATTAGAACAATTAAAAGATTATAGGCCATAACCCCCATATTTTTCTAACCGGTAGTGGTAAAAATGGGTATCAGAAGGGTCTACTATTTTTTTCATTTCCCTTAAATCTTAGGGTTAAAGGATGCTTGGTTTGGAGTTAGGACCCAATATACTTTTACAGATTTTTTTTTTTCTCACAATACACGGGTTGAATATTCGGCGCGAACTTGAACTAAACTTTCACAGCTGTGTTTTTGGGTGCCGGCCATTCTTCAAGAGAAAACTTTATGCTTAAATATCGGGTCATTCCCCTTTTAAATTTAGTGTTTTATTGATAAGACCCGATTATATCAGTTTTCATTTTCATAGCGTAAATCCCGGGTGGACCCCCCCTATTTTGATTTGGGGGATGGTCAATACGAATCACCCCCACCCCCCCCCCCATGTTGATGTCCGTGAATGGGGGTTTTTGAACAAAATAACCTCATATTTTAACCATAATAGTTTAAAAATGGGAAATTTCCGCACGCTTTCTTTCGCGCGCATTTTGTTCAATTAACAATTACCATTGAAAACTATTTTATATAGTGCTAATGGGCAATTTTAGCGCACTCGCGTTCCCATGTGTTAGTAACAGATCTTGTCCACAACCCTGTTTCTTCATAATTTTTCATCATCCCCATCCTCCAATGTCAAAATGATATTTTACGGCCAACTGTTCTTCTTGATTGACCTTGAACCCGAAAGCCCATTTTACAGTTTGGCGCATATATTTCAATCACGGTCAACTTTTAAAGGGGGATGACCCGATTTAAGTATTTAAATTTTCAATCTTGATAGAATGGCCCTCACCCCAAAATACCGTCTGTATATAAGTTTCGAGCTAAAAACGTGATGTGGCAAGCCCCATAGAGGACCTTCTGAAAATAATATTTATTTTGTCGAAATGAGGCACATTTTCACTCATACTTCCAAACCACAAACATCCTAGTAGGCCTAAGATGTTCACAGGTAAAGGAGAAAAATAGAACCTTTCTTCATTCGAACATTTTGCTGGCCGGGTGCTGGGAACTAAGCGTTAACGATCGGGACTGTGACCTTTAATGTTTGTCCAAGAACCAAAATGGGACCATTCTTGTTTTCAATTGGATGGATGGATGGATGGAATGGGATGAATGGGGGATGGCTGGATGAATGGATGGTTGGATGGATTAGATCATCGATCGATAAAGGGGTGCATTAATAGATGGAGGGCATATATGATACCAATGGATAATATATGGTTGATGATGATCAATCAATCGATCAGTGATGTGGATGAGTGGATGGAGAGAGAAATCTGGCCCCCGACTATAAAAGACCGTAGATAAACAATAACGACAAATATTTCAGTATGTTTTTTCTTAAAAAGAATGTTTTGTAGTTAAAAGACATTTTATTCAACTTTCAAGGTGAACCTGCTTTCAACGCGTCTAACGCAAACTTGGAATTGGGGAATTTGACAGCGGGTTACATACTAGCCTTTGTTTTCCGAACTAATTGAACAGTATCAGACAAAAATTGGTACAGGGCTGGACGAAACAAGTTGTCATTTCAGAATATTCCATAAAATTTAAATACTTCTCAGTAATTCAAGTTGAAATTATAGTCCCAACTGCGAGGATTTGCATTTATTTTCTGGACACTCTTTATATGATGGTTGGTTGTTGGTTGGTTTGGGATGGTCGGAGTGGATGATGGATGGGTTTGTAAAGCAATGGCTAGTTTTGGATGATGATGGATAGTGGATGGATGGATGGATTGACGGATGGAGATGAACAGATTGATGATGGATTGGAGATGGATCAATTGGTTAATGGATGAATGGATATATATGGACGGTTAGTTGGTTGGATGGATGGATGGGTCGGTGGATGGATGGCTGGATGGGATGTATGGATGAATGGTCGTATGGATGATGGATGAAATAAATGGATGAATGAATGGGGGGTAGGGTATGTGGGTGGGTACGAAGATGACTGGGTTGGGATGTGTGGATGATGGTTGTATTGATGCTACTATGGATGGATGCTGGATGAATGACTGCCCTTACTTACAGAATTAATGAAGATAACAGAATGAAGAATGCATGACTGGATGGATGGATGGCTGGCTGGATGGATGGCGGATGGATGGATTGGATGGATGGATGGATGGATGTTGGATGGTATAAGTGGATCTTAGTTGTTCGATGGTTGGATGGATGGCTGGGTGGATTATTTCTTTCTGTCCTTAGATTTTTTCGAGGAGTGAATGTATAATGTAAATGGGTCGATTGTATGGATGAATTAAGGCGGATGAATCGACCATGGATGGGAATTAATCAATCGCTTCAATGCGATGTTTGGATGATCTAATGGATGGAATGAATTAATCTGGATGTTATGAAAGGATGTCAGATGGGTGATAGATGTATGGATGATCATCGTCGATCGACTTGCAATGATATTGGATTATGGATGGGTGGATGGATCAATCAATGAATCGGTGTATTTTATCTAACAATCGAAGTGATGGTCGGTGAATGGATGGATTTGTTTGGATTGGATGGATGGATTGATGGTGGATGTATGGATCATGGATGGATCGATGAATGGATGGATATGTGTATGAATACCTGGATAGACGGATGATGGATGAATGGGGGATCGTTGTTCTATCTGATGAATGGGTATATGGACGGTTGTTGGTTGGATGGGGGGGGTTGGGTGGATGGATGGATGGTTGAATGTGGATGGAAAGGATTGGTGGGGTGGGTGGTGGGTACGAGATAATGAATTGGGATTGTGGATGGATGGTGTAATGGCATTAAATATATGGGTCTTGTATGGATGCATAGATGGTTGAATGGTTGATGGATCATGTACTGGCTGTATGAATGATTGTTGAATGGTTTGGTTGTTGGTTGGAGGATGGATGGCTGGTTGTTGGTTGGTTGTGGTGGGTGGTGGTAGTCCGTATTGATGGTTTGTATGGGTGGATGATTGGATAGATAATTGATGAGTGGATGGTAGATTGAAATTGTTGAATGATGGATGGATGGATGGATGGATTGGAGGGAATTTAAAAAGGTGGATGAATCAACCAATGGATGAATTAATTAATCCATCGATCAAGTGATGGTTTGATAGATGAATGGATGGATGCAATATCTGAATGAATGTACAGAGGTGGTTGATGGATGGATGAATGAATGGATGGATGGTCAATCGAACGATTTGACCTTGCAAGGATATTGGATAATGGGATGGGTGGATGGATAGATGGATTGCTGGGTGGGTAGATGGAGCATCAATTAATGGATGGATTCATCGATTTATCAAGTTATGGTTGTATAAATGGTGAATATGGTTGGATCATGGTGATCATGGATTGGAATGGATGGTGGGTGGGTGGTGGGTTAATGATGGATGGATGGACGGATGGGTGAGTGGATGGATTGTTGGTTGTATCTATGATGGACGGTTATATGGACGGTTGGATGATGGGATAGGTGGATGGGATGGGATGGATGGTTGGATATGGGATAGGTGAATGAATGGAATGCATGATGGATTAACGGGAGGATGGATGAAATGGGTGGGTTAGTACGAAGATGGATGGTTGGGAGGTGTGGATGGGTGGTGAATGGTTGATTAGTTGGTGAATGAATGAATGGATGATCAACGAATGAATGGGTGGATGGTTGGATAGATATGATGGAAGCATGGGTGGATGGCTCGATCAATGGATGGAGGTTAATCAATCTATCAAGTGCTAGTTTAAGATGATTGGATGGGATGAAGGATGGACGATGAACGATGGGTGATCAATCGATCGATCGTGCACGTGTCTTGGATTATGGATGGATGATGGATGGATGTTTAAGTGGTTGATGCTATATGGGAAGAATTGAGGATGACAGATTGATGATTGATGAGGAGGTATGAATCAATCGATCGATTGATCAAGTATGTGGATGATTGGATGAATGAATGAATGAATGATGGATGAGGTGGATGGAGGATGGATGGCTTGGATGGATGAATTAAAGGTGGATGAATCGACAAATGGATGGATGAATTAATCAATCGATCAAGTGAATCGATGATTGGCTGGAGAAGGATGGATGGATGAACGATTGAGAGCGATCGATCGATCAAGTGAAAGTTGGATGATGATGGATGGATTGATTGGATGGATGGATTGTTGGCTGAATGGATGTTTTAGATGATGGTATATGGAAGATTGGGATGAACAGATTGATGAAGGGTGGATGATCAACGATCGATTGATCAATTTAGTCGTTGATGATCTGGGGGGTGGATGGGGATGATGGATGGTGGTGATGGTGGATCAATAATGAATGGGTGGATGATGTTTTTGCATACATCGAGGGGTGGATGAAATGAATGGATTGCTAGTTGAAGGTGATATATGGACGGTTGGTTGGTTGGTTGAATATATGGAAAGATTGGAGATGAACAGATTGATGAAGGTGGATGAATCAATCGTCGATTGATCAATTAGTAGTTGGATGATTGTGTTGATGGCTGGATGGATGGATGGGTAATTTTAAAGGTGGATGAATCGACCATGGATGGATCTTATCATCGATCAGTGATTGGGATGGATGATGGATGGATGAAGATTCACAGGACGAATGAATGAATGGATGGATGGCCATCGAACGGATCGACTTTGCAAGTGATATTTGGGAGATGATGGGTGAAGGATAGAGAATGGTGGGTGTGTGGAGGATGGTTCAATAAATGAATGGTGGATTAATCGATCATCAAGTGATGGTTGGATGAATACCTCGATGGGTGGATGAATGCATGGATGGATAGACAGGATGGATGATATGGATTGGTAGTTGACTGGGGGATACATGGACGGTTGGTTGTTGTTTGGTTGAATCTATGGAAAATGGGAGATGCAAAATTGATGAAGTGTTGGGAGACTCAATCGATCGATTTATCAATTAGTAGTTTGATGATTATTGGGTGGATGGATGGATGGATGGATGGTTAAGTTAAGGTGGATGAATCGCCCCAAGGATGGAATGGATTACTCAATCGATCAAGTATGGTTGGATGGATGAATGGATGGATGAAGGATGATCGGATGAATGGATGGATGATGGATTGGATGTGAACGGACGGACGGAACGGACCATGGATGTTGAATAAAATGATGGATGAATGGGTGGGTGGGTACGAAGATGGATGTCGATGATGTGTGGATGTTTGTTGAAAGAATGTATGATATATGGTTAATGAATGTAATGTAATGAATGAATGAATTAAGGAATGAATGAATGAATGAATGAATGAATGAATGACTGAATGATGCTGAATGAATGAATGAATGAATGAATGGTTTGGATTGATGGATGGATGGTTGGTTGGATAGTTGGATGATTGGTGGGGGTAGACTGATTAAATGGTGACTGATGATTGGAGGCCACTTCAGAATTTAATACCTAATATCCTGCATCTTGTAGTCATGCCTTGGATTGAACCAAACACTACACCCCAAAGAAAGAAAACCAAACCCTAACCAGTGTTTCACTACTCTCCTCTAGTGTATTTTTCTTTCATTGATATTTGTTGCACATGCAAATTTTCTTTTAAAAAGTGGAACTTTTGTGGAATTGGAGGTGTATGATATTTGTTGTACATTTCAAAGATATATCACACCTGTTTTCGTTTCTTTTATCTAAATCATTTCTTGTTATCTCCTCCTTTCTAAGTCCATATCGTCATATTTCAAATTCGATTATATTTTTCTTGTCCGAAACCCAAAAGTTAGATCAGATTAGATAACGCATTAGTTTTTGCACTTTGCAGTTACTATTAAAAGCAAAATGTTATTTCATATTTAATCTTTTAAATTAAAAGCGACCCCGCGATACCGACTTCATTATGTGAGTCCAACCTTGTGCGCACTCAGTTAGTTTTGGGCGTAAAGAGCTCGTGTTGCAAGCTGTGGTTGTTTCATCGTTGTTGAATGCGATGATACACGTAACACGTTTAACTTCCATGACTGTGAAAAAGGGGATTTGCTTCCAATTTAAATTAACAGTTTCAGTTCACTGAATTCATTCAAGAAAATCATTTGCTTTTTGAAATTGTGTGCGCTCTTGTCCCACATGAACTAAAAAACAAAACGCATGTCGAGGTAGAGAGTCAGCACGACGGTTACTCGTCACAGGCTCTATCTGTGGGACTTAAAACTTGAAGGACATTAGATTTTCCAATAGTTTTTATACATTTGCTCTTAATTGGTTTTTGAAACCTTAGATTTTTCAAGGTTGTATAGACGTATTCATAGCACCATGTTGGTGGACAAGATAGACGCGCTCCAGTAACTACAATACCTTCACCTGTCAATGATCCCTATGCTATCGCTAACATGGATCGATTGACAGCTGAATGTATGTGAGTGCAGGGGGAATGTATGCATCTTGCTCACCAACCAGTCCTGGTGGCTGACGTTCATATGAATAGTTTGAACCTGTCTGCTGCCCCAATAACGACCTAAGGATGCTGGTGTTTCTGTCGTGCCCCCAAAGGCCCAAAATTAAATGAACAAACACAACAACAAGAAAATAAACAAAAATTCCAAACATTCCTCATACCTCTAATAGTTTTAGCTAAAAAAGCCAAAGCTTGGGGTTAAAGTGCAAGAGAGACTTGGAGGCACCCAAATATGTGTAATAATAGTAATTTTCAAATAGATTTAGACCACTCAATAGATGTGCTTACCTTGTATGCTGCTAGAAATGCCTTAAAGAGAGAAAAGGGTGATTTTTGATGGCTTATATTTCAATGTAAAACATAGGCTGTAGATTCGTAGTTGCTCCTATACAAAATTAGAAAATTTCACGATTTCTGTACCAAAAAGAAAAATGTTCAGCTTAATCTTTCAGATGGGGCTATTGCCGGATGGAATGATTTACATCAGAGCAAAAATTCAGAACTTTCAAATTTTTAGGGACCCCTGATATGTGACATCTCTCGTTGCATTTAATAAGGTATGGCTTCTGATTCAATAACTATTTTCCAAATATGATCATAAATGATGGCGCTCTGCAACTTATCAGCCAGAACCAGGACCAGACATGCTATCAGATGGCTCCTAAATGATCCGTGGCATTTAAGAAGCCATCTCAACAAGACACTGCCGAAGAAGATAGCGGCAGTTTATGGTCATGAAAAAAGGTGTACAGGTTTCTTTTTAAACTGTAATCACTGAGCTACTCTGGGACCAGGTAGGTAACAAACAGTATGACACGGCTGTCTACTGAAGATGCGTGTAACGGTTTAGAATTAAAGGGACATCTATACCATGTCCCCCGACTTCCCCCGTTCGGACGGGGTTCTTAGAAACATGGGGTGTTCCCACCCAAACTGTTACAAATAAGTGTTAAAAAATGGTGCTGTTTGTTAACACTGGCAAAACTAAAATAGTCAGACGACTTAAAGCCCGGAAATTCTTTATGGTTTTCTTTTGTAGAGCAAGTTCCAATAAAATTGCCTTTTTGTGATTTTATGTAAGAAGATTTAGATTTTGCGTGCATGAAAAACATACATGCTTCATAATTTTCAGCCAAGTTCCATAGAAATGATGACTGACAAGCAGATAAAACGTCGGTATATGTAATGAAAGAGTTAGATAATTATTGTCGTGCAGACAAAAATGCTTCCTATATTTTTGTCAGTACGTTCAAAACGTTGATATTCTTTTTTCTTAGGATTGGGGTTCTCAATCCAAATGAAATACAAACAAATGTATCCTCAGCAAATCTCCAGTGTCCTTTTTAATCTTTTGCATCCTATCAGAACATATTGATAAGAACGAGAGGGGAGAGCAGAGAGGAAAGAGATGAAAAAGACAAGGTCAGACAGACAGACAGGACAGACAGCGAGAGAGAGGGCGATAGCGAGGGGAGAGAGAGAGGGGGAGGGAGGGAGAGAGAGGAGAGGAGGAGAGAGGAGAGGAGAGAGGGGGAGGGATGAGAGAGAGGAGAGAGAGGAGAGAGAGAGGAGAAAGGAGAGAGAGAGAGAGGAGAGGAGGGGGAGGGAGAGAGAGGGAAGGATACGAAAAGGAATCTGAAACACCAACAATAAATATACGGAGAAGAACATGATACCTTTGCTAGGGATATTACGGAAATGGAGCCGAGGGGGGGGGGGGGGGGGGAGGCCGCGAGGGTCTGCACATGGGAGGAAATATGGATATGTGCCGCCTCATATAAGACCTCATTTTCAGGCTCTTTTCAGTTCCAGTGGCCCCCATTTTAGGACCAATTTAAGTTGCCAGAGACCCTATATGTCCAAAAAAAAGCACATGTTCTACCCAAAATTCTTTAAAAAAACCCTCAAAAAGTAGCTGGAAATTGGGGAAATCAAAGCGTATTTTTTATGAAATTTTAGGAAAACCTAGTTCCGGAGAACCAAATTTTTGGGACCTAAAATCAGCTCCGAGCCTCAATTTTGAAATCCGGCGGCAACAATTCCTACCCGCCAAAAAAGTTGAGACACCCCGGGCACAATCTAATACCCCACTGATATTCCATCTAACTGATGGCGAGCGGGCGTTTCCCCTCCACACTCAGCAGTCGAGGGGGGTGCGAGGAGGGGCTTAATAGCATGGCCTGTGTACACCTTCAAAAATGACATGCATAAAATAGTGTATATGATAGCCATTCCTGAAGATGGTCTGACTGACCCGGTCACTAACTGGAGCTAATTACATTTTGACACACCCCAATTATGGGACATTTCCTATTTTCATTACAGATTTGGGTAAAAGGTTTCGAGGTCAAGAAATCACATTAAAGAGATTATTTTTGTGATCCAACAAAGCTCAAAAGTTGTAGGTTTTTATACCATCTGAACCGATAGAGCCTCCTTAATGCACGTGTTCTGATTCCCAAAAACCCCCATCTGTAAATTTCGCGCGCCGATATTTTTCTCCGTTTGATATGGACACTTGCAACGTGGATTTTATGAGCCCCATACAGTACTGTGTAAAACAATATTTGGATCACCAAATGAGTACACTTTGCTCATAACTCCCAAACCAAACATCATTTAGCCCTAAGATTTCTCCAGGTAAATGAGCAAAAAGTAGCTTTCTTCTGATACCCGAAATTTCGGACCACTTCCCGGTAAATCTGAGCTTCTGGGACGAGGCTATTAGCGATCGGCCTGGACCCTTTAAAAGCAATAATAAGCACTTTCTTTTTTTTAAGGAGCCCCCCATTTCAAAAAATATATTTTACACAGTTGCATTGTAATTGCTATTGTAACTATAACCCAGTGGGGGAAGGTAGCGCTCATAGAAATTTTGTATTATGAATAATATCGGAGTCCTGCATAATCAAAATGGCACTGAAAAGTCCTCCAATATGAACAACTGGGAAACGGCTTCTTGTACGTATCAACGCTCATTCTGTTGGTTTCACGCAAGTCAAGTTTGGATCATTTTCCGTGAGACTGCTCATTTCATGATAGAAGACAAAACCTAATTTTTCCAGTGCTGCCTATGAATTGGGATAGGGAATCCCCTAAACGAATTACAAATCCTGTTTTTTGATGACGCCTGTCATTTTTGAACAGTTACCATTCACAGGTATTAGTTAAAACAACACACAATTACCATCACGACGTGGCACAATCTCCTGAATTTGAAATTGGGACACTCTTCAACAATATGCTATTACTGCTTTTAAGACAGTATTCAAAGTCAGTACAACTTAGAAACTCGCAAGTGCCGCCACATATAACAGATGCTAACTGCAACCCATAGAACTTTTCAAAAGAAAATTGGCAATATTCATAGCATAATACAATGTACATGAGCATCCTTATACACTTGCGTACAAACAAGCACCTACCTGCCAATGATGCGCATTACGCAAATGCAAAATTTGCTAGCACAAGCGCTGCCCCCACCAACTTTGTGTGACTATGACCTGTTTGTGCAAGTTGCATGCTTTTTGGGTCATCATAAAAACATGCTTTAGAATACTCCGATTTGAAAAGATCTATCGGGTAGGACCACAAACAATAGACGATTGCACAATCCCCATAATGCATCTCGTATTGTGCCCATTTCCATCCGGGAACTTGTACCAGCCTCAAGTCAGCTAAAACATACCCGAACGGCAGCCCAGAAGGTTTTGATCAAACGAACGAGATACCAATATCTGAATACTGGAAAATTCAGAGAAAAATATAACTTTTGCAAATATTAATGTCTGCCAGAGACCAGCTACTGTGTGTGGCCCCAGGTGAGGGGTAAAGTTACTATGGGGGTCAAATGTTTGACCCCCAGGTGAGGGGTAAAGTTACTATGGGGGTCAAATGTTTGAACTGCTCTAAATATGAAATATACCTCAAATTATTCCTTAGGTAACCAGGAGTAAAAAAGTCATATTTATAAACGTTATACTTTTCTCAGAATTTTCCCGTGTTAATAATGGCTTTTATTATTATTTTAAGTGACAATTAGGGCACGGTTACGATTGAAAATGCCACCTTTTTATCGTAAATTTCAACACCAGTGCCTCGCTTGTTTTTTGTTCCCATGATATTCTTCTACATTTCTGTAAGATAAGATCTGGGACAAGTTCCTGGATGGAAATGGGCACAATGTGGGATGCATTATGGGGATCGTGCAAATCGTCTATTGCCCTGCCTCATCATAGCAATGCTATTCAATATGTTCTGTGTCAGACAAAATGTTCTTGTATCTGTTGTGGCAATTCTTGTAAAATTTTTAACACAATATAAAATCACTCCAACAAAACAGACCACACACCTGTATTCCTTTTTCTCATGTTACAAACAGTTTATTATCTTAGCTGCAGATTCAATTGATTAACTTACTAGCTAAAAACTCCTCTATGGAAAGAAGGCAATTCAACATAAACAGTGTACTCAAGCTGTTCGTAATATTACAAAATATTGAACAGCTAGTTAAGAAATCCCATACAAAGAGTGAAAAAAAGGGGAAAAAACTCAGATTTTAAAAATGAATAAGAAATAAGGGCTTGGTATAATGGACATGTCAGGTTGAAACTGCCAAAGTATAAGTAGTAGTAGTATTGGCATTATTTTCAAGCAATAATGTGTTGTACCATATCGATCATAATATTATAGTAAATGCAGGCATGATGATATTCTTAGTCTGAGAGCTGGGTGCAGGGATGCGATAATATTCTTAGTTCAAGAGCTAGGTGCATAAAGTGGTTACGTTTCCATCACTTCTTTGCATTCAATATGCTTGCTATAATTCGTACTATTAGATTAATTATTTTGTTCCTGTTGATGACTTCTTTTAATATGTTTGCTGTAATATGTGCTACTAGTATTAGAGAATTCTAAGGTATTTTATTTATTTTTGCATGATTTAGGCTTAGCAATGATATCATAGAAAATTGATGGTACTGTATTGCTGAAGTTTTCTATCAGCTGTCACCTGGAGAGAACATGTGCAAGTCCATCCTGGAACATAATGCTACGTCAATTTGGTTTTATATTTGTGACCTAATGAATCAAATACTCTTTTTAGCACAATGCACTGCACATCAACATCCTCTAAACATCTACTTTCCAGCCTTTGTTACTCCACAGAAATTCTGTTTAAGTACTTATTTTTCACATCCTAAAACCCACAAATTTGTATAAATTACATGCATCTTATTTCTGATTTTAGCATTCATACTTCTTGTTCCACTACCTGACCAAATTCTTGATCACTTTAAAGGTTTGTCAATATTCTGGTATACTACAAAAAACCTGACCTATACTTTGGCAGTTCCAAGACACAAAGAGGTATATATTAAACAGAAAATTTTAATAATATTACAGATTGTAATGATAGAATACAAACCAGTGGACAATAAACTTCTATAATTATTATCATACCATAATTCCAACAAAACCATCCAAGTTTTGTCATGCATAGTAAACAGATATTAAACACATCTCATCAAGCACACCAATTCATTGTTATTAGAATTACTGTTATCAAAATTATGTACTGTGTTTTGGAGTGCTAGCAATACATTTGTGTGTACACAAAGGAGAGGTGTGATGTCCAATGAGCAAATTAAATTAGCTATTCATTTCAGAACAAGTTTGGTATCAGTTTATGGGGAAAAATGATAGGAAACGAAATGGGAGCAAAGATAGGTTCTGATAAAGTTGTAATTACATTTGTGATTAATAACCATGGAATTTGATGATACCTGCAGTAATGCACCAAAAATGATCTATGAAATCCCTAAACAAATCTGGTGAAATACTTCATTGAGGCAACATCAAACCTTTGGTGGTTCCGATCATTAACCTTGCAAGTTGCACATGTTGCTATTACAGTGTTCAGTTTCGATGTGACCTACTGAGCACCATTTTCTGAAACAGGTCTCCTTTATACTCGATTCGCGCTGATATAGGGACAACCTGTACTTTTTAACGGTTTTAGAGCTCTGCTTTGTGAGGGGCGCACAGCAATTAATCTTTGCAGTACTCCTAATCTGTGCCTTATTAATACTGTGTGCTCTACGGTCAATACGATGTGCAGTGGTCAAAACATAGAGGTCACTGGTAAAAGTAACCTACATTAAAATGTGAAATACTACCTGTATAAGTCAGGTGCGCTATTGAATCCTGAATATGGTAACAATGGATTTTGAGCTATCCACACAAGTGATATGAGGCCTCATCATTACTGTCATGCGTTACCTAAACTAAAACGAATAATACAATAATCAATATCCACTCATAGATGGTCCAGCGCAGTTCTTAATAGTTGAATCATGTTCGATAAAATATTTGGAAATAAAAACCTTGGCCTAAACACATTAAAATTCAGACACAACTTTGTAATTAATGTCGCCTAAATTAAACTTCTTTAGTCTCAAGATTACTTTGTCAGTGTATAGATTAAGGAAGAGTGTAGAAGGACCATACAATATAAACATACCGTGTATAGTGCTCAGAAAATTAGTTTTCCATGCTAACTCGGTTTAAATCCTTAATTCTAATGTCATATTCTTGAACATGTTCAAACACTTAAAAGATGATAGCGTTTTGCAGTGACCACAAAAAGCGTTTTAATTCCTGAAAATCGTTTCAGAGTGAAGTGATATGAATGATTTATAAATCGATTGTATTAAAACTGTACAAAGTTCAATTCAGAAAAGTACAGTAAACAAAATTAAGTTGTTTTACTTGGTCCTTTTCCTTTCAAGTCATTTCTATTGTTAGGCAGCGAAGCGACTTCTTGGATCGATTAAAATGCTTCTTCCCTATTTCACCTAATGGATATGGCCCAAAACTTTTCCCCAGCTCCTATATCAGCGCGAATCGAGTATAACATTAGTATGACTTTAATCTTTATATAACCACTGCTAATCAATTGTTTTGTGTAGCAACTTGAGCTTACACTCAATTCTTCAGCACACTGCTTAAACTTGATGAATGATGAATAAACCATGTAAACCAATGGGTGTATGTTTAATTTTGTCTTGCAAAATACAGCAAGCCCATTATATATTGACCACTGCAAATTTACTCATCTCCAAAATCAAGAATTTGAACTGTTTTAATTCAAGAAGGGCTTAAGAACTTTGCTTTCTTCCAATACAATGGCAAGATCTGTATACATGGTTAAAATCAAATTTCACTTTGCAGTCTTAAGTATTTCATATATCCTGCTTATCTACTGAGAACACACAACCTTTGCTCAAAATACAAAATATCCATTTCTTCTTTTTTCATCAAGGAATGGATTAGCACTTGGTACTTCTAATATGCGATGGCTCTCTCTTTTGTAGTCAAACATGTTGTAATGTTGATTTTGTTTTTGCTGTAAACTTTGGTGGGTGAAATCACCTTGAATTAGCATTTCAAACTGATAGAATATTGCTAGTCTACCAATGTAGACTGTTGATAGGTCCACATATGCTCATTAATTTGCTATTCCTTATGTACATGCATGAGACTGAAATTTTAGAAATGAGCTTATTAGCAAAGCAAAAACAGACTAAAATCAAGCGAAAAAACCCAAAACACCAAGTTAAAACTTGCGAGACCCCCCTGGTAGGAACATACACATATTGAGGTCAAAGGTCATGTAGAGGTCAGAGGTAAATCTGTATACACCCAGGTGAGACTTGAACCAGTGATTCTTTTGACTAAGTATGAATTAATCGGTCAATGTGTACAGGATATGAATTTGATTTGAAAACAGCACAGAAATTAAGAGATTTTACATAGCATTCACATTGATTAAGGACAGAAAAGATGAAGATCCAGTTTTACAGCTATGGCCTTTCTCACATATGTAGGGTTACCTACTTAGATCCTTTGGTGAATGAGTCGTAAAAAATGAACCAGGAATCAAAACTTCTTTGTGGAGATGGACCCCCAACAACAGAATCTGCAATGGCAAAATTCCCTTCTGGCTAAAAGCTGCCGGGGGATAAAAAAGGCTAAACCCAGGCTGAACATGTGAATATTTGAGAAACTTTAAAAAAGAAAATTCTCATGCCTGTATTGAGAAACTATATAAATAACATTGCAAATGTGTTTTTTTTTAAACTGTTGCATTAAAAATTTTGCAAAACAGGAAGGCTAGCAGATCTTATATGCTCTGTGATGTAAAATAATCAATGCCTACTAGTAAATGGGATTAATATTTGTTGCAAATATAATAAGAAAAACAAGTAAATAAAACCTTAATTCACCAGGTCAAACATTTTTATTATCTCCCTGACAGCTTTCACCAGAAGGGGAATTTTGTCAAACCATTCTGTCATCGATGTTGTCCATCTCCATGAACAAGTAGTTATACTGTCCAGATCCGTGGACCAATTTTGTGACTCTTGCACTAAAGGATTTAAGCAGGAAACACTATATCTGGTGTGAGATAGATCTGTAGGTCAAAGGTCATAGCTGTAAAACTGTTTTTTAATGTTTTCTGCTCCTAAATCCACTTGAATGCTATGTAAAATGCCTCTTAAACCACCTGATTTTCAAACAAGTTCATGCCCTGCTGACTCTTGTACACATTCACTATCTTCAAACTTGGTAAAAAGATTCAATGGCCCAAAACTTGTCTGGTGTGTTCACAAACTGACCTCTAATACCCACAATGTGACCTTTGACTTAATCAAGTATATGTCCCTACCAGGGAGATCTTGCACAATTTGACTTGCAGTATATTTTAAATAACAGTCATAAAATTTCAAGAAATGAAGTACTGTTTTTCCCAGATACGCTATGCTTTTTCTATAATTTTTTAGAAGTGCAATTAGGAGGCACTGATAAATTAGCTCTTATTTTTGTAAGTCCTTGGAAGTACAATCAACTTGAAATGGTGGGCATCTAACTTTTGAAATTTGAGCAAAAAAGTTGTGTGTGCACAGTATCAGTGTCTAAATGCTTTTAAATACATATGCGGAATCTGATTTGTCACTAATGTTAGCAGAGCCTGCAAACTGTATTGGAGAAAAGACATTCCATAGAAGCCCTTCTTTGTCCATGCTTTTGCAACAGTCTCCATTCACAATTGACTATTTTGGAAATAAAGCAAGACTTAGCCAGTTGGATGCAACCATCACTCACATATAAGTACTTGTGTTAAGTTTTAAGTGATGGCATTGGCACACACAAGTTAAATCAACTGTTGGCACACACGCACTGGTCTACATAGCCACCCAAGCCTCGCTTTTGTTACAAGATGGCCACAACGTGAACAGCATCTACTACAATGTCAGTGTGATAACCCATGTTTTGGATGTTTACCTCTTATTTCAACAGATTTTTATTTTTTTTTTACAATGTGCTGTAGAATTGGAAATTGCAATCTCGTAACCGTGATTTAATAGTTCACTTCAATTACTAAACGAGATTGTTTTGAGTTCTCACCAACATAATTTATACTGAAGCATTCAAAGAAATAGTTCTCCTGAAGAAATGTTTTTTAATGTTAATAAATAGCAAAACCAATGCATTCTGTAAAACTTCCTATTATATTGGTCCACTGAAGGATGAAGCCTAAGCATGTTTACATGCTGAATTATTAAATAATGGATTATAAAATCTTATTACAGAGGATAAAAATCAACCCAGCTCATTACTGACTGGTCTAGTGGACAAAAAATTTACTGTTGCTGCTTACTGCAATCCACTGCAGATTTATAAACTCCACTGCAGTACCACAATGCAAAAGAAGCATGATCAAACCTTTCTAGACTATTCTGTTCTCATGCTCCAGTATCAATAATGCTAATGTGAACTCAAATGAGGGTTTCAAATCATGGTATATCTGTGCCATGGTTGTTACTTATACTACACAGGATAAATTGATATATTGCAACAAAAAAATAGCAAATGTGAATACCATGTTGATTTACTGATATGTTTTATCCAAGGTACTAATTGGGACAGTGATAAATGTAATCACCATTTGACTGCTTTGTTCTAAATCAAGTCCGTTTTGCACTTCTAGGATCTTGTTCACCTTGAAAATAAATACCACATACCAAATGCGAGAAAATGCTTCCCACATTGATCAAATTTTCTTCTTGAGAAAAATGTTATACAGGCATTATGCTGCTTTCTTGTGACCTCATATCCATCAACCCAATAGGAAGATATATGAACTAAGATGTAGGCACTTGGTTTAATGTACAAATACACTTCTATTTTTGAAACAAAATAGGTTTGTTCTTAATTAAATTTCTGTTAATTGAGCTTTTTCCCTGAATAAGAGAGAAAGACCAAGCTCACAATTGTGGGCATTTTGTTGCTCTGCTGATGTTTTAACATCACTATTCAATCTGAGCTGGCTCATTACTTAGTCCCCAAAAGCACAAGCAGGTAATGCAACTTACACTATCTTACACTATAGTCAAGACAGGATTAAACAACAACCTACAGTACCTTTAAGATTAGTCAGTTAGCTTGGCAGGGACCAAGACTGGCTTGACTGCAGCATTTGGGCAGGGCATGTTGAACAAAATATGATTTTAAAATGTCAAAAACTTCTTGCTTTAATAAACTTTGACTGTTCAGCGATGATTATTTGAGGAAGACAACTGTCCTGCACTGTCCGATTAGGTCAGATGCACAGTTGTTGCCTAATTCTGCCCATGACTCCAGTTGCACTAGTCTTGAGCCAATATATTTTGATTTCATTGTGGATGTTACAAGTACCTTTACCATTTAATCCTGATCAAATTAAAACCTAGAGAGTTCAACACAACTCCAGTTCCCCAAACACTTATGATGTAATATTGGTGCATACATCCATCCTTTAACAGCAGTGGTGTAACCAGACATTTTCATTTTTTGGAGGGGGAGGCGGGGAACAATATAATTTAGGGTATCACACTTTGCGCAAGACATTTTCCAAATGTGAACATGGTATAGTGTAATACTATCAATTATTACTTTCCTGATCTCGTTTGGGGGAAGGAGGGGGAAAAGATTTTAAGAGGGGGATCTTGCCCCACCTGCCCCCCCCCCCACTGGTTACATCACTGTTTCACAGTTTCAATCTATTTTCAGTGAAATACTCCACCAGTTACATAACACTTCTAATTTCAATTTGTTTGAATCGGCATCCAACTTTTATCAGTTTGACTATCTTAATCACTTTAAAAAATTAATTAAAATACCAAGTTAAAGGTACAAAAAACTCAAAATCACAAATGGTTAAACCATTCCAAAAACAGAGGCAAGGATGATAAAGGGAAGGATCTCTAAAGACAAGGTTGGTAGGGGTGAATCGAATTATTTTATTTATAAATAATTATAAATAAAAAATATTCACAATATTTAATCCACAGCGTTTTACATTCCAGAGAGTGATAACATTTATATTTAATTGGCATTAGTGTTCCCATATATAATTGTTGACCTCACAGTATATTCCCAAAATAGGCCAGAAAAAGAAAAACAAAAATGAGCTTACCCCATCAAACGAACACAATTAACCCATCTATTTTAAAAAAAAAGCACTCCTTATTCATTATTAATTAGTCACAGCACTGCAGATAGGTAATACGTACTTCGTTTTATAGATTATCTAACGAAAAAATGAAAAAAAAAGAGAAAAAGTCAAGCCCACTTCCAGAAAAGTCAGTTGTTAACTTTATGTGTATGATAGAAACAAGAATATTATTATGACAATCATCATGGAAGAACATTGATTTCTCTTAATTTAAAAGCTATTTTTCACATTCAACAATTCATAATTCCTCTTCCTTTGTCAGTCCGAGTTGTATTTTTTTTATCATTATCTTTTTAGAGTGAATTGCTGGAGCTAATAATAAATAAATACATAATAAAACACAAGAAACTGACCACAGAAAGTTGGTAACTGCATGCAAAAAAAAAATGGTTATAAAATACAACTGTGCGTATCATTGACTAAAAATGATGTGAAAGGCTCAACCTGGTGGAGGCTCTTAAAGTCCGAAATGTGTGGTACCTGATGACTAAGTTGATCCACTCATAACCGTTCGCTTCCACAAAAGTTGAGCTGGAAGAATTGATGAAATAAAATATCAATGGTGTTCCGGTTCATTTTTTCTGCAGTCAAGCTTCTTACGCCACATGTACGGAGCTACCAAACCAAGTTACCGAAATATTAAAGCTGCTAAAATCTCGTTGACCGCTACTTGCTATCGTGCAGTGATAGATGAATACATACTCTACATTGTATAAAAAACACTAGCTCTGGCTTTTTTCCGCTTTAAGCAGGCAGCGGGCAGGTGGGCAGATAGGCAGGCGAGCAGGCAGCGAAGGCTAAAAGCAAGCAGGAATCATCAAGTCTTTTGCCAGGACCCGTTTTAAAAGAAGAGGAAGGGCGAGGAATAATAGGTATAATACAGTGAAGACTTTGTGCTGTGGTATTGCAGTATTGTATCAAGTTGATAGAGCCACATGTCATCTATAGGAACACACCAGCAGCCCAACTCCCCTCGTCGGGATTCTTTCAGGCAGATATACATGACGGGGAGGCTGAAGAAAAATCTCTGTAATAAGCACACTCCATCTAGGCACTACAGGGCGCTTCAATTCTCTTGACTTTTCATAATAATATCGATATAAAAAAGCACTACCACTTAAATTGAAGCTTTAGGTGTAGAAGTAACAACATTCCCAACAAACAGAAAATAATACTCGGAAGAAAATTTGCACGGGCACTAACTGGCCGGCTTGTTAGCGGCCATTTTCTTACGGTGCCCCAATTTTAAATAAAGAATCACACACACTTTATATATTCATCATACTAGTTCATGTTTCCCTGCTACTAACTTTCCCAACCCAATTTACATATACCCCAACTTTCCAGTATAGCATCATTGGCAACTAGTCACCATGGTAACTAATTACCATTGTGCGACAAGGGAAACACGCCTGTTGGCCGAAGCAAACAGGTTTGTTAACAGACGATGTGTGACAGTTTGGCTGTACATATTTAAACAAACCCCAACCCCATCTGAAGCCACAGCTATTCGGTAGACTAATATCGGTTTGTCTTGCGTAGCACCTAGTTTACATAAGGCAAATTTTAATCCCACCTAAATTCGGAACGGGGAAATGCAATTCTACCAGAGTAGAAATTCACAAGGTATTCAACACTGTTGTAGAAAATCGTACGCACGGACGATATCAATACAAGCTACCATTATTTTCTCCTATCTACCATTCCCGCTACAGCAAGGCACCTAATTTCGGAATACTCCCCAATTTACTCACTCCAAACAGGGTGGTAGTTTAGTTCATTTTCCACTTAATAATATCATGGCAAGTTGACCTAATTCTAAAAATTAAAATAGGCAATTTTATAATACCGTTACAAGTCTTACATTGAGGTACAAACTTGACCATACTAGAATCCCCATGTAGAAAAAAATGGTAACAAAAACAAAGAACGTTTCCCAATAACGACACCCAAACCTTTACACTAGTGGGCATTCGTTCACAAAGTAATAAAAACAAGTCCGCGGGCGACCACAAGATTGCCGCAACTCCAAAGACTGCTTCCAGGAAATACATTTAACTAAAAAAAGCAAGCACATATGCATAATTTTGATGCCAGCGACTTTTGCAGTGAAATATCTGTTGCAAGATCTGCTATATACTAGCAATAGAAAATGCTGTCACTAATTCTTTTATAACACAATATAGGCAGCCATATCATGAGCACAATTCAATGACACTATAGTGCATTCACTAGGAAGATGGGTCATGACCTCATCCCTTTTGTCACTCTTATTTTCCACATAACTGTCACAAAAAGTATACCTCACTCTGCACCAAATTAAGAACAACAATACCAAATTTATGGCATAATTACATTATACACTTTGCACATTGTGCTTTATTCCATTAACGGAATGAAGCACATAATACAGAGCACATGCGAAGGGGATTGTAATCATGCCAAATTTACTATGGACCCATGAAATAGCTCATGTTGCTGGGCAAGCAACCCCTAGTGTAGGCCTACAGTTCTTTATCTGCCATTGAATTTCACAAAATGTTTTAACTGTGCAGGTGGCCTATTATAATTTTACTATTCACATTAATCTTGATGGTACATTGCCCAGTCTGTAACATATCTATACTTTGCTGCAATTACAAAGTCAACGCGTGCGTTTGTTGGGTGTGAAACCTAACACGCACAGTGACGTCACCCTTAAACTTGAGATCAAACAGAGTATACTATTTTTGGCAAATACCTGTGTCTGTTTCCCATCAACAATGCTATCACTAGGCACAGGAACTTTGCCCTGTATATGCCAGCCACTTACAGTTAACAATGGTCATGATCCATCTTGTAGCAAATAAGGGGATCAGTTTCCTAGTGTCATTGAACTGTGCCCTGACTATGAGAGTAATTTGATTCTGATGCATGGCAGCTATTAGAGGTACGAAGTAATCTTGTGCTCACCCAGCGGCAGCAAAATGTTACCTATGTGGTTATCTACAATAAATAGAGGCTACGCATTTTACATGGCCATATTGCACACATCGCTACCGTTGTAGAGCTCACTCTTCCCCGCAACTTAAGATGGACAACAAACTAGGAACATTGAGGACGCTTTTGTAGCCTCCCCGCTAAACACAAAACGATTGCTTATCCATTCAGGATAACTTGTAGTTAACATTGCTTATTTAATACATGACATGTTATTTGTACATACATCCGATATGTGGGGGGGTGTTTTTCATGTTTTAGTTATCTCAAGTTATTCCAAATGTTTAAACAAACTTCAGACTATACAGGTTCCTGAGTTAGTTCAAATGTGCAAAAATTACTATAAACCGCATACCCCTTGCATAATAGCTGTACATATGGACAGAATGACTCTTAAGAATCGAGGCGCTTTTTTTGTCTTTCCTGAAAGAAAGGGATAGATCGACTTCTTTTTTTTTCAAAAACTAATTCATTAAATGGTGCTATGATAAACCATCTCTAAAAAAGGTAATATAATATAATCAAATAACATAAGAGTCTACTGTTAGTCACATAATCTACAATTAACAAAAATAACGTTGGGTTTCAATTTTTTTACAAAAATAATCATGCATGCATAATATCACAGAAGTTTCCTTAGTTTGTTGAGCAGGAACAAAGAGGAGCCCCATGCCGTTTGGTGCAATGGGACCCATCCCTTATGTTAGCGGGGTAGAGTGAGCCGATTTCTGTGGTCAGTACATATACTATACAAATGTTGGTTCCAGAGGAAGGACGCCACTGTTCCATGACAGGCGGTGCCTCCAGTGAAACTCACGTATGCACACCATCTTCACACGCAAACTTCCATCAGAACTATTGCTACATGAAGTAGTCACATAATAACAGTATAGGCAACGACAACAGCAGTGCGTTGCCCGTGTCGTTGTAATTGCAGTAGTAGTGTTCAAGGGCACCGACATTGTTTTGTGTAAAAGGCTACAAGTAGAAAATTTCTCGCGATAGTAACAAGAAATACTGGCTGTACATAACAACGCAAGGAATTGTCATTATTTGGATAACTTGCTGATCACTCGTACTAGAGCACCATTTTCGTCCTTCAGCCGTTGATTGTCCGCCTTCAGTTTCTCCATTTTCTGTGTGGGATGATAACAAAGACAACAAAACTGTTAATGAAATGTGTACATTTGATAAAGTGATAACCAAGAGGTTGTCGACTATTGCTGTCCATACACAAAGTTGATGTCTACTATCAACTTCATGTGTGTTAAACTTACTTCTGTGTGCTCACTTGTCTCAAAAACTTATGATAGTTTTCTGATAGTAGTATGCAGAATGTTTTTTTATTGTATAATCAAATCTTTCCAAGAGTAAGAATGGCATACAACCATACAAAACATTTGCAGATTTTGATTTGAGTCTTTGAGATTATAACCCAACTAAGTTTTACAAGACCGGTAAATATCAATGTAATTTTGAGTCTTCCCTTTTCTCCGATGCAGAAATTTCTCATAATTTTTACTTGGAAAAATTGAGCAAAACCATGGCACGATATTCTCATATTGTAATAAATCCTTAAATTTGAAGTTACAGTCAATAGCATTGGCTGTTTTGTATCTAGCAATTCTTCTCAGAAAATATAATAATATTTAGTTCTTATAACGCACGACAAATCCACCGAAGTGCTCAGGGTGCCACTGTGGAGCGCCTTAGGCTGCTACAACACCACAAGTAAATCCAGAACAACAAAGAAAGCTTTATGGAAAGAAAGCCAATTTTAGATGCAGGTGGAAACCAAAGTTCTTGGAGAAAACCTGCGAAGACGGGTATGGATCGGCAACCAAATTCACGTACGACTCTGACTCCACAGGGAATCAAACCCGGGCCACATTGGTGAAAGGCAAGTGGATGAGCCACTACACCAACCCGCCCTCCCAAACAAGAAAACAAAGATCCGACTCAAGATCCACCAACCCATGCATTAAAAACAGAAACTTGATACTGATGGGAATTTATTTCACTGAAGTTATTTTAGAAGTTGGCATGTGTGGGTAACATTTTAGATATACCTGAAATTATGCCCTACTATTCATCTCGAGTCCTACCTCAGCCCAGTGATGTTTTCAATAACCACAATGACCTCAAAATTCTTTTCAAATTGGAAACTAGCTCATGAAAATCAATCAGCCTAACTTGCACATGTCATGTGCTCAAATAGATTTGCTCCAATGAAAACACCCACACCAGAGCTCAAAACCGTCGCTGTGCAAACGTTACCCGGAAGGTTGTTAATAGGTTCAATCATGCATCATCTTTGTAGCCAGAAAACAGGGTTTTGCTTAAGCACCGCGTGTCAAAACAGCACCGTCACAAATCAGCAAAGCGTTTGCCAATACCATTTTGCCAATGAGAAAAAAGTGTTTTCGTAATGTCCCAAGTTAAAGGAGATGCATTGTACAAAGAAAGTTATAAAACCTGTGACATTCAGTTACTCAGGCCATCTTTGTGATCACAAATTACCGTTCAGTTAGTTAATATTTAAGGACTTATCACTATTTATGCAAAAGAAAGTGGAATTTAAGGGTAACATTTACCCCAGGGAATACAAAATATTTTCAAGAAAAATTGGAAAACACAGGATTTTAAAGAAACTTGAAATATCAGGGGAGCGAGCACACAATTTTTTATCAATACAGGGGAATACAAAATGTTTGAGCAAAGGACTGTGAATTCCCGATCCTAGCGTAGTTGCCAGTTGTTGCCAAAGTTCTAACGCAATATCTTTATACTGCACGGAAGTGATAACGTAATTGCAAAATTGTAAGCAGTTATAGGTTTTCGACCGATATCAAATTCTTCCTAATAAGCGCTGAGGGCGCTCAAGTCAGTCATTTGGATGGGCACTTATTTCTCTCAAAAATAGGCCAAATTTGTTCCACATTATGCTATTTTTAAGGTAAAATTATTACGGCATTATTGATACACCATTTATGCACTTTTGTAACTCCAAAGATTCCAATTTTCTGAAATCAATGAAATCTCGACTGAAAATTCAGCAATGTTTTTGATGGGCGAGTGCCTATTTTTGGAAGAATATGGTGCATAGATAGATTTCTGCTGTCAAAATAGCAATTTTTTAATCCATTTAGATTGAAGCAAAATAGACACAAAGAAAGTGATACCTTTAATTCTTCTTCTAGTTCTGATACCCTTCTTTCTAGCGCCCTCCTTTCCTGTAAGGTCAGAGATATCACAAATTGATTAAATACATGTTACAATTCCACCACAGTTCTCTTACTGAAATAAATTTGACAATCTATTTTTTTATCTGCTCTATTTTAAATCTACACCAACATTTCTAATAGTGTTGCAAAATTACCACAAAATGAAAACTGAAGATATTTGTAAAACATGTGATACATTTGATTTGAAACCATGGCAATATCTTCAAATTGTCATGGTTTGCACTTTTTTAGGTCACCCTGTAATAGAAAATCAATGTTTGCTTAATATTTTTAAACAGTATTACCAACTTGAAAACGTTACTTAATCTATCACATTAAAACACTAATTTATTCTAATTAAGACTGCTTAATTATGAAACTACCACTTTATCCTACTATACTT
Organism: Ophioderma brevispina; assembly: GCA_023653785.1. Lineage (NCBI taxonomy): Eukaryota > Metazoa > Echinodermata > Ophiuroidea > Amphilepidida > Ophiodermatidae > Ophioderma > Ophioderma brevispina. The sequence goes on from JAMKCH010012969.1 coordinate 39,771, forward strand.
CATGTCAAGTAAGCTAAAACAAATGAAAAATAAGACACATGTTACCTCAATCAGCTGAATTAACTACCACACTGCCCGAGCCCAGAGGATTGTGGGGAAGAAAGAAAAGCACTGTCTTGAAAGGGTAGGGGTCAAAGTGCACAATGAAAAGCGCTAAATGTAGGTGTCGGTGTCAATGTTTTGTAACGTGTACTGCTATTGTTACTATCTGTAACACTTATCTGAGGTGTGAGGTGGAAGCGTTGATTTTCAAAACTATACAGCAATTTTGGTGATCATGTAAGCGTTTGATGGAAATGTGTTAACAAGATATGATGGCAAGGATGATGTATCATACAAGGTGGGGTGAATGATGAAGAGAAGAAAGAGACATAGATGGTGTTATTTCAGAAAGTTATATTTTTTACAAGCCTATGCAATGATTGACACCAGCAGAATGCACATGGGCTAATTTCAAACTGGAAATGTTTTGGTTTCGGCTACTTGCGTCATTTGCATTTTACATGACCCTGAAGTGCGTTTACATTCACTACAATCGGATACCAACGGCCACGACACAAGCAGGCAAACTCGTTAAGTAGTTAGTAGAAGCAGATGAGTGTTTGAGAGGGAGTAAACAATACATCAAGACAGAAATAGAATGTTTTGAAGGAGTTGATTGGTGGGTAATTATAGCTATTAACACACAAGGAGGCATGCACTCACTCTCTTTTCATTATCAACCGATTTTGTTTCGAGTCTGTCGGACTTTCGCGTTGCCTTGAGTTCGGCGATCTCAAGATCGCGGTCTTTGAGCTGGTCCTGTAGCTGGGTTACCTGTTCTTCTTTGTCTTCAAACAGCTGTGGAATGGAATGCAAACAAAACAACAAAAATATACTGTTTTTACTTTTCACTCTTGCAAGAAGAAGAAAATAGTCATACAAATTTCAACTAAACCAGCTCTTTTTGGCTAAATAGATTTCAGAAGCGCCAATATGCCTAGTTTTGGGTCATGGCTCTCCAAAAAGGGATCTTACAGACAAGAAAGGCCAAAGGCCCACAAAAAGCAATAAAATAGTGACGTCTTATAATCCTAGCTGCTATGTTAGGATGCTTAAAGGTAGATATGACTATGTGCAGGTGAGAAGGGGAGACTTTGCAGGCTCCCAGGTATAGCTGTGCGTCCAAATTACAAAAAAAAATACATAACAGGGGCACTTTTCCCAAATTTGTGAAAATTTGGGAAATATTTTAGCTACATTTTTTAACAGAAATCATTTCAAAATCCAGATCATCAGTACCACAATACATTTTTTGCACCATTTTCTCCCCTTTTGTGGAGTAAACTTGTGGTCTGGTGGTAGGCCTGCTTATAGTGATGTTTTGTCGTGCACTGATTGTGACACTGAACAACTGGGAGTGATACCAATCAGTCTACCCAGTGATCCAGTAGAAATATATTTTGGGGTTTCACTTGCCTAATTGGGGGGGGGGGGTTCAGAATGCTGGCTACACCTCGACATCCAAACCAAATCAAGAACCCTGAGATTTGTCTCTGTATATTCCCAAGCTTAAAATAATATCGACACTTCATAATTAAAAGCAACATTTTGGCCAATCCCTTTATTTCGTTTTCACAATAAAATCATTCCCAGAGTCCCTTGTTTAAGTCCTGTAATGAGCTCTAACTTGTTAAATTTATGCAACTGAATCTTCCGGTTGCTTCTAATAAAAGAACCAGACACTAGATATCCTTTCTATACTGAGTACAGGGTATTTATTTAACAGCTATAACAAAGTGAATGCCGGTCATCAATTGACTTTTTTCAAATCCTTCTCTGCACTTTTGATGTCATGTGCAGCCAACTACCTTGACAAACACAATGTAGCTGAGAGTATCAAATTTTGCTCAAGAGGCCTGATCTCAGGTAGTTCATGTTTATTCTCAGCAAAATTGCACTCTATTAATAGATGCAATACTTAAGATAACCACACCGACTGGGTATCAAGATAGAAACCCTAGCTACTCTGATAATCGTTGCTCAGGCTACCCTGAGTCATTCACATACAGATTAAATGTATTTATAAATACAGCAAACTGTTCATTTGGGAAGAGCTGGCAAGACACATTGAGCAATCTTGAAACACATGAATCTTAAGTACATTCTACTATTCCAAGTATCAATACACTGAAAACTGTATGCTATAACCTAAGGTATCACTATTGACTATTCATTGATGGATTGATTATCAATACAGTCAACTACTTAATTGAAAAAAAATGTTATTTGCATACTTTAAAAACACGAAAGAATATGGGACTTACAAAAGGTATATACAGGGAGCTGCTCCAGTGGGTCATTTTTTTAATGAGAAATCCTTAGATACAGGTCTCATTTTTTTTTACAAAAAATCCTTAGAGTTGGGCCCACTTTCGTAAAATGCCTCTAAACAGACTCAGAAAATTTGGAATGGATATATATTTGAAGCCAAATGCTTCGAAATGGGTACATTTTCTGCCAAGATAACCTTTAGAAATGGGAAAGGATTTATTTTGAGTCCTCAGTTGCACACTCCAACCAAACCAAATTTAACTTCTCTAAGTAACACCCTCTCCCCGACACAAATGCAGTACACACAGCAGCTAAGGCTTAACACTCACAACAGTAAGAAAATTTCACAGTTGATATATCGTTTTGGCCACTTTCATAACAAAATGAAGGTCACTGAATTGAAATAATGGATTTGCCATCTCCCTCGATGGCACTGTAGTTCAATCCCTGAATTCTAGAAAGTACACTCACATCAAAAAGTTTGACATCCTTAAGGTGCTGGTTCCGATTTAGTTCTATTGGGTTCTCTACTTGATATGAGAGCCTGGCACTTGCACATACGCCCATCAGTACTGGGGAAACAAACTTGCAGTTTTGATGGTAGAAGCATATGGCCATGCAAAGCCCATTCAATACTGTGCTAATATTAATGGTTAACCATTTAAAAAATGGTGGTTTGGTGTATCTAGAATGAAATGGATTTGAGGGTTCAAATTTCAGGATGACAATGAGAATAATACGGCCTTTCATCTGATGTCAAAATCGATACTACTTCTGGGTAAATTATGGGGTCCCAAAGATGATCGGAACATGCACTTTTAATAACAATACACTGGGTGATATTTCATACAGTAGTGTACAAACTGTGTCCACTGTATAACCATTAAAACTGTTGGTTTTGGTTTGTATCTTAGGAATGAAATGGATTTGAGGGTTCAAATTTCAGGATGACAATGAGAATAATACGGCCTTTCATCTGATGTCAAAATCGATACTACTTCTGGGTAAATTATGGGGTCCCAAAGATGATCGGAACATGCACTTTTAATAACAATACTGGATGATATTGCATACAGTAAGATATCTGCTGTAATCAGTGCTGAGATAACTTGGAGTAACAGAATTCACTTACACACAAAAGACCACTAACCTTATTTTTAAGTCACTCACAAACTTGCTAAAGACCACTGACCTGTTTGCAATTTTGCACGGGGGGGTCTCTGCTTTTTCTGTTATCCTTTGAGCTGTAACTTAAGGTAGAGCTACCAAGGCGTCCGCCCGAGATGTCGGCTATCCAGTGATTTTGACGGGACGAATTAATTGCCACCTCCACGTAGAAGAGGATCATTCGTGTGGTGGCGGGCCCAACCGTTGAAAATTAGGCAAACACCGAGCAGCTGATTGATTGTGGGCAAAATTAACACTGTCATGAGTGAATATGTTCACTTACACAAGAACAATATTCAAGTCTGGACCATTCATGGGGTTGTGAATAGTTACAAATCAACATTGATTAAAAATAAAATATTTTAGTATGAGTATGGTTCAAACAACAGCACACGCATAATTAATTACAATGGTAGGCAAAGGGTAAAAAATATATAAAACAAAAAGCATCAATATCAACAAAGCAACAAAGGTATAGTTGTATTTCTTGCCCTTTACAAATGGAGAGAAACCAACAAATTACCAATTCTGTAAAGTGGAATTTGGTTCGTTCCACTATCACAACATGATTTTCAGTTGAAAACAATTTCAGGCTTATTTCCAAGTGCCAATCACGGCATTTCACACCAAGTTCATTTTGCTAAGCTACTGAATTTACCCCTTGAGTATTTTCACACACATATCAGTGGCAATTTATTTTCGCAATATAGGCACCATCGCAAAATTTACAAAATTAAAGTGCTCATGAAATTAAGAAGTAAGTGGCCATTGATGGCCTTATATCTATTCTGTGGGACAGGATTCTTTTGCTACAATAAGAGTATCTTGTACACTCTGCATAATCTTTAAAATTTGATCCATTCAACTGGAGCAAACGTCACAGAATTTGTATCACTACACTACTCTCAGAAGATGCACCTTTGAAAACACATTTCAAAGCTGTTAAATAACCCTAGCCAGATTGAGTGCTAAGGCCTCGTGTGGTACCACGCGATTTATACTTGAATATTTGAAATGGATAGAAATGGAATTGGACAAATATAGAAGGAAAATGGATGGCTGGATGAAGTCAGTATAGCTATAAAGCATCGAAAACAAGAATTCTTCTTGCATAAAATTGCTTTGTTTTTTTATATAAAACGCCCTCCTTTAATTTTTTTAACATGAATATGATTCCAAGCACCTTCTGTTTTCTCATTGTTTACTATCCATGAGAATATGATTCACAAAATTTGAGTTGATTCCAATCTTGCAGTCTCCCTGGTCTCATTATTTTTTTTTTTTCGGCCACTGGCTGTAATTTCTGTCAGTTTACAGACAGAATTGCAATATCTACAAATACAACAAAATTGCAAATTATAAAAAAAAAAACGCTCTTAAAAAAAAAAAAAAAAAAAAAAAAAAGAAAAAAAATCACTCATTACTAAGGCTACCGTTTCAGCAGATGTAACAATCTCACTTTTTTTTAAGTAAGTCGGGGAAAGTTGTGGATTACGAATCCCCTTTAATACTTATTACAGGTCTCATATTCAAAGTCTCCTCCCAACCGGAACAGTACCATCTTTTCCAATTCTTGCAAAATTTTGGCATCAGACTTTTATTAGCAGCTTTGAATATGATAATGATAGATCTTAAGACAAAAACACAGCTTAGACTTTTGCTACTTACCACTCCTCTGCATTTGACTCCTAAGAGTCCACCATCGACTTGTTATTAGGATCTCACAACACACCCCCTATATTACAAGCTGTGTTCTGCAGCTCCAGACAACTACATCATATTATGTTCAAAGTCGAGCTCCAAACACCCCTTAGGGTCCAAATGACTCTCTTCCCCTGGATGCATGTACTTTTTAGAATCAATATAGTATTGGCAATTTAATAAGAATTTTTAGGCATATAGAAGTGAGGGCAATTTTTTATTTCTTGATCGGTCATCTTTTGTCCCATGACCACATGGCCTATTCTTCCACTTGCTAAGAACACAACTATCCCATCCTCAACAAATTTGGTTTTTTTAAGATTTTAAAGATGGACAAGAATGTTGTGCCAGTTCATCAGAGTAAAGATGCTTGGAATAATTTCTTGAGAATGTTTTTAAAATGGATGATTGGGATCGTGCCTCAGCTGTGACGTTTTTAAACTCAAATACTCAATAAATACTACACTACTGCATGTTTGTATTTATGCATTTTAATCTATAATACATATTTTTTATTTCATTCTATTGTATATTTGTTTTTATTCTGTATGATTTTTCTGGAGTGTGTTTGATTGCAATTATTAGTTCAATTTATTTAAAATTTTAACCCACCAATAACTCTTTTGAAATACTATTGTTAGCCTTTGCAATTAAAAAGAGAAATCAATTTATACATTAACAGTACTGTGCATATTATAGTCTGTTGGTCATGTCAGATTTGGGTTTATTTTGGACCACACTCATCATATTACAGAATAACAAACATTGAAATGGTATGGGTGCATTTTAGTAATTCTGTTACACTCTTTTTTGTTCTAGATGACTATTTTTAATTTCTACTCAAAATAATTATATTTCAAAATCTCTGATTCAGCCTATAAAAACTCCTCCAACCTGATCGAGTACCATCTTTCTGATTCTCTCTTCAGACTTGACTTTTAAAATGACTTTCAGCAGCTTTGTATGTGATAATGATAAGATCTTAAGGCAAGAAACACATCTAAACTTTTGCTACTTACCACCTCTTCTGCATTTGACTCCTAAGAGTCCACCATCGACTTGTTATTAGGATCTCACAAACACACCCCTATATTACAAGCTGTGTTCTGCAGCGCCAAAGACAACTACATCATGATTATGTCAAAGTCACTCCAAAACACACCTTAGGGTCAAACGACTCTCTTCCCCTGGATTCATGTACTTTTTTATAATCAAAATTAGAAATTGACAATTCATAATGAAGTTTTAGGCAATATGAGAAGGGAGGGTAATTTTATTTCTTGATCATGTCACCTTTGCCCCATGACCACATGGCCTATCCTTCCTACTTGTCTAATAGACACAACTATCCCATCCTCAACAAATTTTGGTTTTTAAGATTTTAAAGATGGACAAGAATGTTGTGCCAGGTGTAATCATGTAAAGATGCTTGGAAATAATATCTTGAGAATGTTTTTAAAAATGGACTGAATTGGATTCGTGCCTCAAGCTGTGAAGTTTTTCAAACTCAAATACTCAATAAAATATACACTACTGCATGTTTGTATAATGCATTTTAATCTATAATAACATGGTTTTATTTTCAATTCCTAATTGTACAGTTTTTAATTCTGTATGATTTTATCAAATGTGTTTGATTGCAATGCTGTCGCAAACGCAAATTTAATTAAGTTCAATTTTTAAAAATTTTAACCCACAAAAACAACTTCTTTGAAATACTGTTTGTAAGACTTGGGCAATTTAAAAGAGGAAATGCAAATTTATACATGTTAGAGTACTGCGGATATTTATAGTCATATACATTGTTAGGTAAATTCAGATTCGGTTTATTTTGGACCACAATTCAATAAATACTTACAAGAATAACAAACATTGAAATGGTATGCATGCATTTTGTGATCATGTTACCCTCCTTTTGTTTATGGTTACACAGATATCCTTGAAAACTCAAACTAAATTCCAAAATTGCAGTAAATTCTGATGTTGCCTTTTTATGTTACAAGCAGAGATGTTTGTATCACAGTACACCAATGAAATTTTGGTCCATTCAAGAACAGAAATTACTATGAATTTCTTTAAAGGGTTAAAGGCAAAAGTTTCAACTTTTTGAAAGAATTCAGGGTACAAAGCTATGCCCCATTCACTGTCGACTACTTTCTTGATGCATTTCTATTGAGTGCAGTCCAGATTGTTGTCCAGAAAATGCCATCAGATTTTAACCCCTCCAAGATATCTGTTCATTGGCTAAAAAAATACTAAATCATTTTTGAGCCAATCACTGAAAATGTAATATTGAAGATGACATTGAAAATTTTGAAAATTTTGAAAAAAAATAAATATTTTATATGGTTACTCAAATAAATAAAATATATAATTTGACAATCATAAACAGTGTAAGAAAGGTAGTAGGGCCCTCAGGGTTAAGAAAATCAAGCTAAACAACAGCAAGGTGACTTCAATATGGTGTAAACTTTTGTTGATACAAACATAAGGGCTAGTCCTAATCCCATAAGAACAGAGTAATCCCCTGCTTTGCTTACAACATGTCAGTGTTGTTTACGCCTGTACATCTTCAACCCGATTAGCTCGGTTAACAAGCATCTCATCACCCAAATTAGCCTAGCTTTCAAAGACTTAATTAGATTTAGGGTCAAACGTTATGGACAATTTCCTCTGGTGGTGTTCCTTGTGGAGATTCATGACACTAATGCATCCTATGTCTAGGGAGGGGTGCACGGAATAATGTTCATGTGTAGCTGAGTCAGACCAAATTAAAGGGATTGAGATTGAAATGCGCCTTTGTTTGTGCAATGTTATGTCCGTATGAATTTCCATGCATCTAACGAGAGATCGTGACTGTTGTTCCAACATGTTTTAATGATTAAATCTTAATTGCAATAATTTTCCCTCTTGCTTCTAATTATGTTGTTGTTATTGTGCTATGTAAGATGTAATTTCCTGTTGTTGTTGTATTTTATTAGTGACATTGGGTATAAATAAAGTATCATCTGCAAGTGTTCTCCAAGTAATTTAAATGGGGAACGTGTAGCTTCTGAGTTCTCCCTTAATATTATGGGTTTGCTGTATATTGGATTGTTGTCCATGGAGGAGACTTGGTAAATCTTCAGAATTTTTGGTGAAAATGGTTACCATTTCCTATTTCACCATGCAGTGACTAACAGCACTGTTACTGCCCGACAATCAAGGATGTGCAAAAATCGCAATGTTTCTTCAACACGGTTATGAACTGCTTGGCAATAAGGACCAAGGTTACCAAACTTTGCAACAAAAAGATCCAAAAGGTATACAGACTCCTCCCTATGGCTAGCTACAAATTCCCCGTATAATTTTGCAGGTGTCCGCACATGTATTTTTATGTTGCTTGTGATCTTTGTATGTTGTATTGCAACAGGTAAGTCAGTGAAGCTGCGCCACAACAAGCAGCAGTACAAGGGGAAAGTTGTTTGCATTAGCCATACAAGATTCAACATTTGACCACTTCTTGATGGCTTCTTGACAACCTCTAAAAGTTTCCCAACAATTATGAAACCTTCCAAACATTGCCTGAAATGGTTTGTTTAGGGATCCCCAAGTTATATGGCTTTAATCCTCTAAAATTTCTGTAATACTGTGCAAATTGAACTTGTCAGAGCATAACAAAGCATCCTCGGATTTCAGATCTATTTATAGCCATTCTCAGTGTAACTAAATAAATGATTCTAATGTCACTTCTCATCTTAAAATGTTCAATTCTTTATGTTAACCACTGGGCATTTTGATCTGATGTCATAATGATATCACTTAGCCACAGTGGCAAGGAAATTGAATGTGTTCCTTATATAGCGAAAATCAAGCATACTTCTTTATTTGAAATTTATTTCGACTTGTCAAATTTGTAAAATTTTTAACAAGTGATAATTTACAGTTTTTTTGCTGAAATTTTGAGAAAGGGGATTTTCTATTTCATAGGCAAGCAGCGGTCCCATATGAATACTACATCAGATGAATAACATCAGCAAAATATTTCTGATTTTGCCACAACTGCTCCACAGAGCCTCATGTAAGGAGCCTTTTGTTCATGCTTATGCATGAAACAAGGCGTTTTTACACTTAATCTGCCTCTCCAAGATGGCTACTAAAGATGGTGCCAAATTATGCACACTTTATAAATGGTAAATTCTAAATTTCAAAATGCAATTTTGTTTTGATAAAATGATATTTTGAACTAGAATTACAATTTTGATTTGGACAGAATCACTTCCAAAGCATCAAAATGTCTCATAACAGCTCAAAACATGAAATGCACTCTAAGTGTAGTTAGTGTTAAAGCCGCATTGGCTGGTTGCTAAAATGTAAACATAAGTTCATACTGTTATCAATTCATAGGGACACATATCAGATAAGGGTAGAGAGAGTCTTTCTGAAAAGGGCAATTGCAATAAATGCTTCACCATTTCAAGTGTTCTTATGTCAAATCTTATATGGCTAATGCTTAACCTGTGAATACAACCCATCACTGTTAATAAACCGGTTTTCAGTCACAATTCAACTCTCCACATGTCTGTATTTGTATTCAAACTTGACACCAAGACTTGTTATCTCCACATCCACAAGTCAATGTTTCTCATACACACATAGTGGTATTGAAAAGTGCCTGAAGAATGAGAAAGAAGTGCTGGACCAGAAAGGTGTTGTGCCTACTGCGTATAGACCGCGGGGACCGGTCGACTAGCACTATAGCTTGTGCTCTACAAAAAGAGAATGGTGGAGGAAGGATAAAAACAATGTTCAAAGTGTTAAAGGAACAGTAGATCTTTTGTCTACCAATCGAGGGTTTACGGCAAGAAGGCCCCCATCTGCAATAGCTGTCATTGTCAGTTGTGTTCTTATTAGTGTTCTTTCTGCCAAATTAACATCTGGCAGGTATTGCAGATGAGGCCTTTTTACCAAAAAACCCTTGAAATGAAAGTAACCTGTTTACAGATACCATGATGGATAGTGTTTCAAGTTAAATCCAAAATGACAGACAAATAGCAAGATATATCAGTAGGATGTATACCTAGTTTGCTGCCAGAAGTAACAAAGCTTTGACCTGACTGTTAGGAGTTGAATTACAACCTAATAGAAATCCAAACTTCAGTGAAAGTGCAACAACAATTTTCACAAGAAACAATATCTTGCACACTCAGGAAATAAAGCAAGTTGACATGGGGACCATGCTCTCACTCAAATATCAGGGGGGGGGGGAAATAAAAAGCCATTTTTTGTGTATGTAGAAACAAAACCAGGTTACATGGCAAGACAAAAACAAATGGGCATAATTTTGCATGAGAAAACTGAAACAGGTTCCACCACAATAAATATGGCCAGCATTGCTCTGTGGATTGAAGAACATATATTTAATACATACATAGTATACATTTTCAAAATAACATGGACCTATTATATCACTGTTAAAAAGGCGATTCCTGGCAAGAAAAGAGCAAGATGCAGCCTGTATGTTGTGACATATATCCGGAAGAATCGAACATTTAGTGGAATCGGTATGCATCACCAAGGATTGAGTTGAAAGCATTAATTCAAAATAGTGTTATGACCTTACAATCTTTTTATAGCTCGATCCACAATATGCCTACCATAAATCCTTTTGATTGGCTAATTAATCATATAACCAGATGAAATGCAGCTTACAAATATTTCAGGTAATCCTCTTCAGAGGTCGCGAGTGCCAAATTGTGTAAACACGTATTCAATACGGAATAAAAATTTCCCCATTTTCCTCATAGTGCGCAGTCACACTCCATAGAAAAAACGTTTTAACAATTTGACACTCGCCAGTGGTGTCAGCACATGCCACCATTATAACTGTGCTGATTGGCTTCAAAAAAATCACCAATCAGCAAAATCACATAGTTCCATTTTTGACCAATCGGAGTAGTACTCGTGGGGTTAAAGCAGCTGTAAAAATTTATGTCGTCTATCTATATTGCAAAATTTGGTAAAGAACAAGCTAGAGAATTATCAAATGTAAATTCCTTTAAGATTCTTCCCAAGCTTCCCCTTTACAACCACAACCTTCAAGGTAAACTAGGTTAAAGATAAAGCTAGAGAAGTATCAATTGTATGATTCCCTTAGTATCTTCCCAAGCCCTTCCCCTTACAAACCAACAAAACCTTCAGGTAAAATAGCTAAAGCTACAGCTAGAGAATTATCATTGTCATTCCCTTATATCTTCCCAAGCCCTTCCTTTAAAACCACAACCTTCAAGGTAAATAGCTAAAGATACAAAAGCTAGAGAATTCTCAATTGGATATCCCTTAATATTCTTCCAAGCCATCCCCCTGTACAAACCACACCCTCAGGTAACTAGATAAATACAGTAGAGAATTATCAATTGTATATTCCCTTCAATTCTTCCCAAAGCCTTCCCCTTTACAAACACAAACCTTCAAGGTAAACTAGCTAAAGATACAAGCTCGAGAATTATCAATGGATATTCACTATTCTTCCCAAGCCTTGCCCCTTTACAAACCACAAATTCAAGTAAACTAGCTAAGATACAAGCTAGAGAATTATCAACTTGTATTTTCCCTTAATAATTCTTCCAAGCCCTTCCCCTTTACAAACCACAACCTTCAAGGTAAACTAGCTAAAGATACAAGCTAGAGAATATCAATTGGACTATTCCCTTAATTTCTTCCCAAGGCCCTTCCCCTTCCAAACACAACCTTCAAGGTTACACTACAAAATACAAGTAGAGAATGTCAATTGTATATTCCTTATATTCTTCCAAGCCTTCCCCTTTAACAAACACAACCTTCACGTAAAACTAGCTAAGATACAAGCTAGAGAATTATCAATTGGATATTCCTTAATATCTTCCAAGCCTTCACTTACACAAACCACAAACCTTAATGGAAACTAGATCAAAGATACAAGCTAGAAGAATTATCAATGGTATATTCCCCGTAATATTATTCCAAAGCATTCCCTTACAAACCACAACCTTCAAGGTAAACTAGCTAAGATAACAAGATGAGAGAATTATCAATTGTATATTCCCTAATATTCTTCCCAAGCCTTCCCTTACAAACCACACCTTCAAGTAAAATAGATAAAGATACAAACTGAGAATTATTCAATTGTATATTACTTCATCTTCTTTCCAAGCCCTTCCCTTTAAAACCACAACCTCAAGGTAAACTAGATAAGTAACAGCGAGAGAATTATCAATTGTCTATTCCTAATATTCTTCAAGCCCTTCCCCTGTACCCAAACCACAACCTTCAGGTAAACTAGCTAAAGATACAAGATAGAGAATTATCAATTGTATATCCCTAATATTCTTCCCAAGACCTTCCCCTTTACAAACACAACCTTCAAGGTAAACTAGCTAAAGAGATAAAAGATAGAGATGATCAATTGTATATTCCCTTATATTCTTACCAAGCCTTCCCCTTTACAAACCACAACCTGCAAGGTAAAATAGCTAAAGATACAAGAATAGAGAATTATCAATGGTAATATTCCCTAATATGATTCCAAGGCCATCCCCTTTCCAACCAACAACTTCAAGGTAAACTAGCTTAAAGATACAAGTAGAGAATTATCAATTGTATATTCCTTAATATCTTGCCCAAGCCCTTCCCTTTACACCAAAACCTTAGGTAAACTAGCTAAGATACAAGCTAGAGGAATTATAAATTGTATATTCAGCCTTAATATTATCCCAAGCTTCCCCTTTACAAACAACAACTTCAGGTAAAACCTAGCTAAGATACAAGCTAGAGAATTATCAATTGTATATTCCATTAGATTTTCCCACGCCGTTCCCCTTTACGAACCCACACCTTTCCAAAGTAAATTCCTAAGGCCCTTTAAACTCAACAAAAACATATCTTAGAGTAAGTATGAATACAATGACACATTGCTAGATTGAGAATGCCATCAAGTATTAAAATTTTAATAGCAAATTTATATTTTCCCGTCTGTTGCCATGGTAACGGTGGCCATCTTGGATTTGAATAATTCATTATAATCCATTTTTCTCAGAAACCAATGACATAAAATCATGAAACCAACTATGATATAATTTTTGGAAGTAAGTAGCAGAGTAAAAAAATGATGAGATACCTGAAAACACTAATTCAATGATTTTTATATCAATGATTTTTTGGGTGATTGGTAGTTAAAGGGGCCTTAGATTCTTCAAGGATCCCTTCCCCTTTACAAACCACAACCTTAAGTACAACCTGCTAACAGGATCCTCTTTCAGTTAGAGTTTCATGCAAAAAAATAAAAAACATCCATACTGTTGTTCGTCTTCCTCTACAACAAATTACATTCATAATTTGTATGGATATTGGAGATCAATGAATCTAACAATATATCGGCGAAGTAAAAACTTTGTCAATTAACATCAACGACCCTCCTTGGAATGGCCCTGGGCTAGCGGAATCTTCATACCTATTCTGCATATTACGACGTAATTCCAAAGTCGGTGCCGGCATCAGTGGAGCACTATAATCCAAGTGTTACGTCCAGGCAAAGGAAAAACCTCATTTGAAACAACGTCAAAAGGTTGCGCATGTTTGGTCAATTTCAATTTATACGTTGGGGGGAAGAGCGGGGGCCAGGTGGTTGCATGTTGTTTTGCCTAGCTGCACAGGAAACTAGGTCTAACTAATGGCGCGATTAGTCGAAGCCTATTCCTGGCCAAACTAGGCGTGAGTAAATTTGGTGTCTCACTATCGGAGGCCAGGAAAAAAATTTAAGTTTAAGTGAAAAACTGGTGGAAGATTAGCAGGCCTAAATTAAGAACTACCTGCCACAGCCAGTGTGCTCATCAGGGAGGGACAGGGGACAGGCGGAAGACATAGTGGAAAGTAAGAAACAAATGACAATTTTAACTCAGAAATCAAAAATTAATAAGAAAAAAAAAAAACACTTTGAAATAAAGCTACAAACAAAGCATTAGTGGGGTCTTTGCTCTTCAGACATTTTGAAATCAATTTAGTCTTTCAGTTTTATAGTGCTGCACACTATTTGACTTTAGTGACCATAAAATTTGACAAAGTTTTTTGCTAAGCGCATATGTCTTAAACCAAACAAAAGGGAGTCCTTAGAAACAGAAAAAGTGGTTTATAATAGAAATCGGGTGCACAGCATGGTCAAATGAGGTCAGGGAAGTCGTAACACATCCCTTTACCCAGAAAATAGCTATTACTGCCATTAGTGAGAAATCAATATATAAAGATTCCAGGGCATTGGGGTAAGGGAGTCACTGACCTACTGGCAGTGTGCTCTTTTTCGGAAGCAGTTCCTCTGAGGGCCCATTTTCTTTAATTAGCTTAACCTAAACTTCCTGAAGAGGCTTGAGTTTCCTCCTTCCGGGAGGGTTCATCATTTTTTAACAGCACATGAGCCAAAATAACTTGAACATCAATGGTGAACCCTGCCCTTAACATTTATTTGTACAGCTTGTATAGGTTCAGGTGCATACTGGACTTAGATAATTCTTAGCAAATTAACAAGGCTATTATTAATGCCATTTTTTTTTTTTTTTTAATTTATATCACCAGACATTTCTGAGTTCTGTTGTCTAGACTGCTAGTTGTGAGAAATAAATCAAGGAGTTAATTGCTTAAAGGGGATGGTCCGATTTAATGTAAAAGTTTTCATTTTGACAGATGGCCTTCATCCTAAACCCCCATCTGTAAAAGTTTTGCGCCATAATTCAATCCGTTTGGATGTAGACTCTGGTTTGGATGTGAAGCTCAAATGTGTTTTTGTAAGCCCTATAGAGTACTGGTGTAAAATTAATATGTCCACCAAAATGGGGCATATTTCACTCATAACATCCAAACCAAATATCCTTATTCCTAAATTTGCACAGGGTAAATGAGAAAAATATTAGCTTTCTTACCAATACCAAAATTTTAAACACTTCTGGTGTCTGATGCGGCTATAAAATCGTATTCTTTTAATTCGCGACACGGCTACGCACAGAGAGCTTGACATACAACGTTCATTGCATTCAACTTACGCACGCCTACGCCCTGCATTAAACACACGATATTTCCGCAATGGCATTGGAACACACGCTTCCGAGGTAAGGATCCGCACATACGCGGTATTTTTTGGTCGTTTGTGTCCCAGAATTATGATTACGATTATAGTGATCAGCCCATGGCCCTTTAAAAGGTTCCATATACACAAGGTCTATTTGATTGTTATTATCAGGTCTGTTATATCCACTATCTCATGTAATTGGGCCAATTCAGAGAGATGCTGTCGGAAAGGTGTTAGGGGATTAAAGAGCAGTCAAGACAGTAACTTGTACATTCTAAAATTAAAGGAAAAATACTGAAATCACAAGTATATAACTGGGATGGTGTAATCGGGGGGGGGGGGGGGGGGTCATGCACCAATCTAGACCACATAGCTTCCTTTATCTGAAAAACCGATTTTGTAATTCTTTGGAATTACATGAATATCATTGACTTCGGTATTCACCACTTGATTTTGAGGGAGGGAGCAATGCAATTTTGTTCAAACAAAATGGTTTTTCCCATATCCAATTAAGTATCACTTTTCTAGGGGTTAAGTGGAGGTTTCTTACTTTTTTACTTTCAGTTTTATTTTGTTTGGTTACTAGTGGGTAAAAATTGCTTTTGTTAAAACTTCAAGCTCCCTTAATGGCTAATGGGCACCCCATTATTGAGGCTTCATCCCTTCTCCCCTCCCTTTTTCAAAAGAATTATTTTCAATAATGCATATGAGCAGGATTCAGCCCCAGGCAGAAAATAAAAGGGTTTGTCTGGTAATATGAGCATCTCTGCTACTAAGGGATTTACCTGACTCTCCTCACAACACTAGTGTGGCAAATAGGTCTACATTATGGGAATGAAATCAAAAATTCCATTACACAATTTGTCAATGTCATTTCAACCAATTCATCGTGTAAATGCTTGTCCAAAATGAGCATTCCATCTGGGCCATTACATGTATAATGACCAATTACAACTATGTACTATTAAAGGTCCAATCCACTAAATAGGCTCGTCCCCAGGGACCCAAGAATTCACCGGAAGTGGCAAAAGTTTCGTATCAGAAGAAAGTTACTATGTTCTCATTACCCCAGAAATCTTAGGCTAAAGGATGGTTGATGTGGATGGTTATGAGTGAAAATATGACCCATTTTGGTTTATCTCAAACAATATTAATTTTACACAGTACTATATTAGGGATTACAGAATCACGATTTGGGCTCTCCAATTAGAGTCATATATGCATTGGTATTGTAACATGCATAATAATAATAAAAAAAGTAAAAAAAAACTCTCTATCTCTCTCTAAAAATATTTTTAAAAATGCAATACAGTAATCTATGGAGCATTACAAAATCCATATTTGGCTACACTCAAAATGGGTTGAAAATTTTGACAGCAAAAACTTTACAGATGGGGTTTTGGGGTGAAGGCAATTCTAACAAGTGAAAAAATTTATAGACTTAAAAAATTGGGACCACCCCCCCCTTTAAATTACCTCTCTGGCTAATGATCAAATGAAAAAATTACCCATTTATTTGCCAATTAACTTATGACTACTACTTTGAAGGGACTACAAAACATTGACAAAGCTCTCAAAATATTAAAACATGTGATGGACATGAAAAAAAAGAAAACTTCAATACTATTGAATATTCCTAAAATCCCAAGAAGTGAAAATCTGGGATGTACCAATCAATGCTGACAACACTGTTGGGAAGATAACCCAAAGTCAGCCTATGTCTGTCATGGTCACCTTGTGGAGGAATTTTGTAACCGACATCAGGTCATGGCGTTTGGCTCCTATGCAAATGAGCTCGTCAACCATTTGAGCTAGCCAACGCAAGGGTTATTAACTATTAATATCAAAACTCCCCACATGGCCCACTTCAGGTCACATCTCTCGCTTCAGAACAGACAATCCAATTTTCTCAGCTCTACCATACCACGATGGCATTTTTAACCCTCGCATCAGTACGGCATGCACGGGTTGATAATTGCACGCCATGCACTGCTTAACCACCGGGGCCCCCTAGCTCCAATCACTGCCACAAAACAACCCTAGCGCCAGCCTAGAAACCCACACATAACATTCACACACACTCACAAAGGGATGGCTAATCAGAGTAACAACAATCGAGAACACGTTCACATTACCCTTGTCATGGGGTTGTCCTGCCGGGGGGCTTGTACATCCTTGACGAAGATGATCAAAACTGTCTTTGTTTTGGCACAAATTCCCCACAACAACAAAATGCTTATTTTCCCCTTGGGTTCGTGGTGCAAAGGAAAAAAAAACTACCACCCTAAAAAGCAGAGATAATTTTTTATCTCTCTCTTTCTTCATAAAGGTCTGTATGGGATGCTATCAAAATAAAACAAGTTGGGGATCCCTTGTATGTACGGCAGCATCAGTACGCCATATGGATAGTGTACAGAGGCCCCGGTGGCTTGAATGCCTTGTATGGTATGGGTAGCCAGCAAGAGCACATTCCGTCTCCGTGCTTACAGTGGAACACACACTGGTGTTTTTCAGGGTAATTTCTCCAACACAAAACTTATTTAAAATTATGGCCAGTATGAAATTAGGTAAGGTTACCGGAAAAACAGAAATTTATTACAAAAAAATATTTGCTTTGTATAAACCATAAACTGAAATAAGGTCATCTGTACTATTAATAAACAGAAAAATTATAAAAAAAAATTAGAAATGTATTCGATTTTTAACTAGCAGGAATTTTAATCATTTGTTCCTTCCATGGTGCCCGTAGCTCCTCAAATGTATTTTTAAGTGGCAGTTATTATTTTTGGATAGGTATGAATATGGGTTCAGTATTATAATAGATTAATAGACTAGAAATACTAAGATGCCAATAATATTTCTAGAAGAACCATTACAACATTTATTCTTAAACAAGTGAGTGATCATATAATGAGAATCAAATTTAGAAAATTCTCTTTTATTTTTCTCAAAAATGACAAATTTCAAAAAAGGAGGAAATCAAGTATTTTGGTTAAAATTACCTTCGATGATGATAACCAAGGGGTTCCTCTTGGCTAAAATTATTCAAAGGCAATAAGGAATTTTTTAGGCGAATCAAGAAACATAACAAAACAGCTCTTGAAAACTTTCACAAAAATGATATACAGTTTTTTTGGTTATTCATGAGGAACCAGTTGTTAAATTATTGTATAAAAGTGGTTTTAGTGATATTCTTAGAGAGATAATAGCTGAAAAATCCCCAACCTTAATTACTGATACATACGACTCAAAGTGCACTGTTTGATTGCAAAATACCAGAGCCTATACAAGTTTTCTTCATTTGGGTTTTAAAAAGTCCCCCACAGAGTTCAATTCCAAAGCTTCAATTGAATCAACGTACCTTTCTTGATTACACAAAAACAGTCGTATTTTTGGAAAAATATTGCATTTCAATTTGTAATTCCTACCAGGAAGTTTGAATATTAGGAGTTTGTTCATATCAAAATATGGGGGGTCCAATGAATGTGAACTCTCAAATCTCTTAAACTCACAAATTGGTAATCAAATGAATGTACAAATATCATGATGTAATAAATATATCACTGGTTACCCATTCAGTGAGGTTGATAAGATTATTCTAATTAATCCAAAGTAAGTCAACTTGCCAAATGTCAATCAAGCGGAACAGAAATTGATCCCTTAAATGTCACGATCTTCTTCTTCTTAGCGGGTCCAAAACACTGTGGGTTTCTCAAATATGAGCCAGCCCAAGAGATGGGTACAACGTCTGGCTGCTTAATGAATTCCGCTACGGTCCCTGTTTGTGACATTGTGGCCCTCCAGACAGTGGGCAGACCAAGAGGTGTCCATTGTCTGTGGTGTGTTCCACAACCACAGGTAGTATCCTGATCTGCTTCCAGATAGCCCCACTTCTGCAAGGAGGAAAAACCTTAGATCGGCAAGTTCTGGTTCTAAATCAATTGAGGCATCGCCATTCAGCCCATGAGGAGTCAGCTCCAGTGGGAGATGCTCCCAGGTTCAATACCGATAGATGTTACTTGGTGATGGCAAAGTCTTTCTTTCCACAAGGCGCCTCTTGTACCTCCTTAGAGCTGTTTCAAGAGGTTGGACTTTTGCTTAAGAAGAAACTCTCTCTAGATTTAAGGCGGTTGGCAGAAGGTATATGTTAGTAGAAACATCCTGTTAGCCAGAATCCAAGGATAAGCTCAGTCAAGCGGATGTCTTGGTAAATTTCCAGGATCTTCTTGGAGTAGGCATCGTGTATTAACAGTTCGTATGCTGCTGACGAGGGCGACGAACACAGCTCGGTTACCATACCCTTCTCGAACCAGCATCAATGGTGATTTAGGTTGAGTAATGCTGTGTTGTGATGGCCCTGGCCGGAAACATGTTTCTGGCTATGAGGTGGTCGTCTATCACAGGTGCGATACGATTGAGCAGGAGGCGTTCAAAGAAAAAGAGGGCTTGTGGTATGGATAGGAAGTGATATAGGTCTGGAGCTCTTGGGATTATGGATGGATCTTCCCATGCTCTAGGAGTGCCACAACATGTGCGTTCCTCAAGATCTTTGGGAAACATGTGGAAATAAGGCAGCAATTGTAGCGCTCAAGAAGCATTCCTTTGCACGGGACAAGATTTTTTAGATTATCAGTAGAGATGTTGTCAAGGCCGACTGCTTTTACGCGTTGAAGTTTAGCAATACCGGATTCCAATTCCGCATTGAAGGGGCGATTGAAACCAGGGTCACCACTATCACTCTTATGGTCTAGTTTGATCTTACTAGGTTTCTTGCTGCCCAACGTGCCATTCTTTTTTAAAAGGCAGTTGTGGGCAACTTGGTGGGGTGTGACAATTGGGCTGTGTGGAAGTTCTGTTGGATCCCCTCGGAAGCTTTCGGATGTAATTAGCTTGAGCATGCTTTCTTGCTGTTGTTATGGGCATATCGGTGGATTCAATTAAAGGGTGCCAGGTTTGATTTTTCCTGGGAGGATCCTCTGCGAGGACTTCCTCCAACTTTAGCAGGTTGTTTCAGCCGAAAAAGGACTAGCTTCAAACATGGTGATTATACTCTTGATATTCTCTAGCACATTCCTTGGAAAGGCCTGGTATATAATCCGTACCACAGCCTCTGGAATGGGTATGAATGCTCCGTGCAGGTCTGGTTCAACTAGTTGGGCAAATCTTTCATAGTTATGGGGTTTTTGGATCAATCCTCTTCACGTTCTGATCCAGGTCATCAGTGAATCCTTGCCAGTAGGCTTTCCGGTAGTTAAAGCGGCGCTTAAAAGGCACTGTCACGATTAAATCAATATGTATCAGAAATATAACAGATCTATTTTAAATAAGTCAATGAAAACAAAGCACAAACAATTTTATAGGAAAAAATAATAAAACAGTACTGACATGACAAGTGTAAGACAAAATAGTGTTCTAAACATAAGAGCCCATCCTCTATGGAAATGCACATTAATGAGTTTCAGTAAAAAAATATGCCACATCTCATTCTAAAAATAGATCAAGACAAAATGAGATTTCCTTTTCGCAATTATATTAGGAATTGATTTTTAGATTGGCACGGCATACATAATGTATCACTACAATCATTGTGTTATGAAACGGCCTTCATGCATGAATATTGGGAGAATCAGGATTTGGCATTTCACTAATGCCTTGAAATATCACTGTGAATATTTTGATGACTACAATTCGGCAGTAACCTCATCTTCAATTACATAATTTGCAAAAAGTTATCCTAAATAATATTCTGTGGACATTGTTAATGTTGAGAGTCTCTTGGCGAGTATTCAGACTAAATATATTTTGAATTTGAGCTAATCCTGGCAATCTATTATTGTAGTATTGCATCTTGTACTGCTCGCTTTCCTAAATTAGAAGGTATAACCTTCATACTATAAACACAAGAGATTCTTAATGAAAATTATAACATTTGATCCTCACTTTGTTTACCTTTTTTCGGACCCCAGGAGCACCCAACTTTGGTTTGGTTGGGGGGTGCAGTGCAAAGTGCCAAAATCGGGGGTTGAAAAGTATATTTTATGCAAATGTAGGGTCTTTGGAACTGGACCAATTTTATAATATTCAGAACTGAATTTTTGGGCAAATAGAGATTGTGTGGTCCAGTGGAAAAGCGCTGGACCCGTGATCATTAGACCGTTAAAATCATGAGTTCGAGCCCCACTGTGGTCAACGTGTTTGTATTCCTGGGCAAGATACTTAATCTCAATTGCCTCATCAACCCAAGTGAAATCTGGGGAGCTGTTATGGGGAATATTACAATCTAAGTGCTGATAGGTTTGTGCACTTGTAGGCATGTCTTGGGGTAGCCACCTAGATCAAGTGAAATGATAGTCACGATTTCCTGAAGGTGACATAATAATTGGCAACTGCGCTTTGAGCCTTTTTACGGGGATTAAACACTATATAAAAACTGGTTATTATTATTATTATTGTTTAGCTGACGAAATACAACATTTTCTCTCAAATTTTTGGGCTTTGGAGCAGAAGAGGCATGAACTGGGGGTTTTGACTGCCTAAGAAAATGTCTTAGAAATCCTAATTTACATGTAATAAGCCCCGACACATCATGAAATGCGAGCTTCAAAATCACAAAAACAAATTTGACAGTGTACCTGCAACATTAGGGATCCTATTGTGATATGCCTATATTAGGATATTTGACCTGGTAATGGGGTCTGGCTAGTAATTTGTCCAGTTTACAAAATAAATAGCTTGGTGCCAGACACAATCAGCTCTTGTTAACCTATTCATGGGATGTCCAAGAGAAGTGTACCTATGTAACAGTGTGAAAGGATTTCACTTTCAGTTTGAAATTCATTTTTTATTCTCTTTAGTTTTTGCCTTAAGGTAGTTAAGATACTAAAACTAAAATAACAATATAAACAAGAGCACCAATGGTACTGTAAATCTCTAAACATGGTTGCTAACATTTACAGTGAAGTGGATATTTCCACAATTTAGTGAAGGAGTAATTGATGTTTATAACCAATGATAACTGAATGATAATTCTAACCCCGTTTTCAAGAGTAAGTCCAATGACAATTCAAACCCAAGAGTGCTTGCTTATTGCAAACAAGAGAGAGAGAGAGAGAGAAACTCTGTAAATAAAGATATGATTTTTTTTAAAATGATCTTTGACCCCCTTATTCTGCAACACTGCAAAGACTCGCTCTCCTAAAAAAAATATTGGTTTTCGAGAATATTCACATTTTGAAGAAACAGAAGCAATTTTAAGTATTTACAGACAATGGCTAAAATGGCCACTATATAACCTTTGACCCATTATCACTTTAAGTGCAGAGGACACATTTCCCACAAATCACTTTGAGCAAATCTGGTGAATACACATTTGTTCCTTGGGAAATGGGGAACTTAGGAACCACATTTCTGGGAAATTTTGCTATTTTAAGGAAAATTTTGTCCTTTAAATAAAGAAATACATAATTGAGGGGAAATTTTGAAATCTTGGAGTGAAATGGTGATTGTGTTCCCAGGAAATTTGCATTTTTTCCAGCTGTTCCAGGTACTTAACAATGACCTCAAATGACCCCACGATGACCTTTGGGTTAATTCTGAACACTTCTTCCACTTCTATAGGAAAATTCTGACCAATTCTGGTGAATACCCATTTCTTTCTGCAAAATTAGTGTTTGAGTATTATTTAATGCCCTAAAGATATAACCTTCAACCTCAAATTGCATAATGACCAAAAATGAACCCAAAATTAATCCTACAATGGACACCTTCCTATCCATGGTCAAGTATCACACTTCTAGGCCTACAATCACTAAGGGCAATTATCAAAGTAAACACACACACACACACATAAGATGTAGAGGAATTAGGCTTTCAAAGTTTCCAATTAGTTCTATTGCAAATGAAGATGACCGCAGGAAGTTTCTTTGCTCTCAATAGCAAAATAGACACACAAAAAAACATCTCTGGTTTTGCCTAAAATATTTGTTTTTTATTTAAAACTCTATGCACTATACACATTTTAATTGCAAAACAAAAACAAACAAATAGCCTTGTTTCCACCATGGCCTTTATATCCACAATGTGATTTTTACCAGCATGCCAAATTACAAACCTACTCCCTAAGGACCCTTTATTTAAAATTCGGCAATTTGGAAATGTAGGTATTCATGATTTCAACCCCCATTTTTTCACTTAGGAAATCCTAGCTATATAATATTAATCTATAGTTTCACTTACTGATCCTTTTTCTTTCGTTCCTAATAACTATTCTTAACAGAGACTTAGATGGCTTAATTAAATAAATAGGTATATTAACTACGATTTAAAAATAGAAATGAAGAAATTGAACCCACCCAAAAATAGATCAGAACCGAGTAAATAAAAATTTCACAAGACTGATTTTGCATTTGAAATATGAAATTGATTGGCTTTTATCACAAAAGTATTATTTCTTTATCAACAAAGCATTTCCTTCTCCAAACCATTCCAGCCAGGTGATTAATATTTTGATTAATAATTTCCTCTGTACAAGTTCACATGAAACTTACTTCACATCTGTTCATGTACTCTCTTCTATTGTCAACTTGTGCTATTTGTTAGCAAGGCATGAAAAACATTCAAACTCAACACTGTCAAAATTGGATACACATGTGAATTCCAGTTAATAACAAAGTATATTGTCAAACTAGGTCAGACTGAAAAACGATTTGTTAGAGTGCATTCAGTATAATTGGGGGATGCGCCCTCAATCCTTTCCCATTTGCAATCTATACATTTTTCATAGGTAGTATTTCATTTTATAGTAAATGGACTATAGATAATACCTTTAGATTGCACTATGCCTTTCTTCAACTATAATATCATTTTACATATTTTATCGCAGCTCATGTCCTATGTTACATGATACAGACTATAGCTTGGAGGGCATTTAACCTATAGATATTGCTGTAGAATGGTTTGAAAGGCTACACCGTATCCTGACATTGGAAGCCTTGAGTGCATATTTCTGGAACATTTTGAGGCTATTCTTGGAGCTGCTTGACATGGATGAACTTTACATCATATATTCCACTAACTGCATCATCCACTTTGTATGTGATGTTGCCAACTTGCCACGAAAGAATCATTTCAAATTAATTCGAATAAACATATTGCTGCTTATGCAAATGTCCTAGGAAATGAAAAACTTCTTTACACAAACTTCAGTGAATGACCTGAGAGATATTATATTTAAAAACTCCCAAAATTTAATTAACACAGTATCTGCAGCCAATGTATAAAATTGAGAAAGTGCTAGAATGGGCAATCCCCCCCCCAAAAAAAAAACCATCAAACAGAGAAAACTTCAGCAAAATGTTCTTTCCTTAAAGGTACATTTCATGATCCTAGCACCTCATTTTTCATTTATGATTCACTAAATATCCCAGAAAAAAGGTTATTTCCAAATTTCAGTTGAATCAAAGAGTGGGTTCTGATGTCAGGAGCAAATATTTGTATCATGACCTCCCATAGACCACTGTGCTGTAATTTGTCCGTTTATGGACAGAAAATACAAACATATTTCTTCCAGAGTAGATTGATTTGCACGTAAGATTAGGCACACATACTATACTTAGGCCAACAGCATAGATGATACACAAATCTCAACTTTTTACTACTACCTTTGATGTAAGAATGTCAATATCTCAGCAAACCTGAATATTTCCATAATATTCACTGAAAATAAGCCCATCTACCATTTTAGCTAGAAGTTGAACACACATGAAAATTTGGCAAGATTTTGTGCTGAAAATGAAATAGCTAATTTGACCTTCATAGTAAGTTTCATACTTATTCCTCTAACATTTTTCAAACATGAGCAAAAAATCAGGGGAGGGCGGTCAAGAAATCCCAATTTCAGACGTTGCCATTGGTTTAACACGTAAAAGTGAAATCTTGACGAAAAATTCTGAATTTTTCAAATGTTGTCAAGGAATATTTTCTTATTCCAAAACCGTTGGAGATGATGAATCAACTCCACTGGAAGGGTTATTTCTGTTTTTTTTGTATTGGATGAGGTCGTATGTGGGTCATGGGAACACCCATGACCGACCCACATCAAAGCACCCAAATTGGTTTGTGGTTTGCACTCTGTATTGTTGTAATTTCTTTTGACATTTTTGGTGAGTTGCTATAATGAATGAGGCTTGGCCACCACTGCCTGAAAAAAATCAATCTTCAAGGTTTAAACTCCCTCCCCACATCCTGGAACTTTGAAGGCCTAGCCTATCCCAATGTAAAGTGGCATGGTGCAATTTATTGACATAAATGAGTGCAAAGGATGGGCTAACAGTTAACTGGAGTCTTTTGGTGATTTATCTTTTACGATTTTTTATCAAGCAAAATCTTGGTTAAGTTGCAACCACCCATTTGTAAGGAGTATCAAACTAATTTCAGCTCAAATAAACAAAAGCATTGACCCCTAAAAACAGACTTTTACCCCAACAAAAAGACAAGCAAAACATGTGGCTTATTAATTTTTGCATTCAAAATAATGCATGATTCAGTAAAGCAATTCACACTTTGTCATTCACTTTTAATTCCAAAAGGCTAGAATTTACACAACTTCCTTTTGCTGTTTGTGTAAATTATAGTCACTATAAGAGCTCTTAATTCCTACAAGTATGCATGATATTCAAAGGTCAAATTTAATCATTTTTGACTAATTCAGTGACTACCTACAGAGCAATATTGTCCTTTGGATTGTTGTGATTAAAAAAAACACTTTTATGCAAGGATATTGGAAATTATTGAATAATACTAGCTTAAATGTTGTTATTTGATTTGACCTTTAGAGTCAATATATTCACTGATCTTCAAAACACAAGTTATCTATATTTAGAACATTGATGTATGCGTAGCTTACATTTGTCATGTCATATTGCTATTCTTAATGATATGTTAATTTTGAACAAAGTCACAGATGAAAATAATGATATCGTATATGAATAATGTATATTAATTGAAAAATATTGGAAGAATGCAATGAAATTATGGCACTACTGCATCAAATTATCTTGATCAATTCTAAAAATATATTTTGAAGATTTCACAATAAATTTGTAAATATATTTGTATTTTGCAAGTTCTTCACTGAATGCAATCATGCAAATATTCTTTGGCAAACTTCTACTTGTATGATATAATCTCATGTATTGAAAGTTCAAGTATTTGAAAAGTATTATTATCAGCAATTCAATTTTATTTTTAAATGAAGAGCACAAAAGGTCATGAGAATTCAAAACCTCTGCAAGAATTTAGGACACCTTATTTAATTTAAAAAAGAATAAATACACAAAAACCTTGATACCATTCTTCTAATACTTAACAGAAAATAGGCATTATCCTGGTCATTTAAGTCCAGAATGGTTGTGTATTCAATACCTAACCTTGAGAGCTCAACAAAATAAAAATCCTTTGATCAAAACCTGAACTGCATAATTTCTCATTAACAGGCAAACTAAAAAGCCAGAAGTAATTTCTCTAAACCTTCTGTGTACTAATGGTCAATTTGATTGGTTGATTACATAATAATACCCTATGAATAACCAATCAGAGACGTGGTTAGAATAATTTCAAGGTGTATAGATATATTAAAAGGTCTGTTTTGATTGGTTACTCAGAGGTTATATCATGCTTTATCACATAATGAGCCAATCAAAGACGTTGTAAGAAAGGTGCTAGACCTCAGGGAGTTAAGGTCTATCTAACAGGCAGGCCCGTATGCAGGGGTGTGTGGTCGCACCCCCCCCCCCAATTCCACAAAAGGGGCAAAAGGTCAACTTTTTGCTGAATATTTTGATAAAAAGGCCCAACATTTAAAGAAATTTTGACACAAAAGTCCACTTTTTGGTTATAAAATGTTCAGAAAGTCCCCAAAAAAACCACCATTTTAGGGGGGTAGGTCCACATTTACCAAAAAAAGTCAATTTTTTCGAAGTCCCGCACCCCCCCCAAAATAAATCCTGCATACGGCCCTACTAACAGGCAATCTTGTATCACACTAAAATTCATTTTAAGTTACCTGACCTAAGTACTTCATTGACCTACAAAAAGACATGTAAAATGTATATAATATAGGAGAGCACAGAGAAATAAAGGCAGCACACAGACGAGGTACAATCTTTAAGCAGCTCAAAAGTAGGGCACTGACGGCATAATTTTCCATCCTCAACACATAGGTATGATGTAATCAGACTCTTACAGTGTACGGACTTGTATAACTACTTCCTAATCCTGAGATTGACCCTGTCGAAGACAGTCTGCCATGTGAGGAGCCCCCATATCTTCCAGAAGAGCTTGAGTAGGGGCTTCCTGACGATGAAGAGGAATAACCACCAGAATAGCGTCCATAGGAACCATAAGACATGGTGGTTAGCTGTGTGAGAGACTACAACAGATGGCCAAGATGGATGTCAAGATGCTAGATTAGATGGTGTGAGGTGGTCTACACTCCGTCTGCTACCTCTGCGTGTAAGCAATCTGGCTGGTTGACATAGTCCTGATGTTGCTTCATCCAATGTGTAAACATCCAAAACAAATCACAACATCAAATGATTTCATTCACTAGTCAAATGTTCTGACAGCAGCCCTTTCAATGTTGATTTCAGCAACTACATTCACTGCATTTTGTTTCCTTTTTTTAAATGATGTCAGGAATATTTTCAGGTTGTTTCTGATGTCCCCGACATGACCAGTCCCCCCTGACGGTCAGGCATGTGATTCGTGCTGGTCTACCTATTTCCCCCATGGAGTCAACATCAGCAGGTTTATGTGCACACAATTTATCTTGCTTGGCTGCCTGGCTTTTTTCCCACTATACAGGTATAACGTTCTTGTCTATTTGCATATGAATGACCCAGTCTGGAGCATGTTCCATTACGAAGGGCAGGGGTGCTGTTTGCTTCGAAGGACAAATGAATTCACTGCATGCTGAATTGTTTTGACTTCTTTATCCAAATGCTGTTCTTGAACTTACTTGCCCCGAAGGGAATTAATCAGTAACTGTTGTTATAAACATGCTACCAGTAGCTATGTTGGGAAAACAGACAAGCAAACTTGCTGAGTTTTCTTAGCATGAGGATCAAAACTTGACAGCATGAAGTGTGTGTGCTTATCATTGAAATCTGATATAACTGTTAATAGCTATTGCAAACTTCACTTTTTTGTGTGTTACACATCAATATCGTATCACACAAAAAATAAATCTTTGCAATGAATTGGGAACAATTGGTAACTTAGAGTAATTTAAAAAAAATCAACATAAATATTTAAAAAAATCTTGATGTACTTGATATACTAATACTACTTAAAGTTCTCTAAAAAGGAATCATATGAACTAACAACTGAACTTTTTGAAGACTTCTTTTCTCAATAATTATTACAGAAATAATAAATTGCTGCAATCTCTTGTCTTTAAATTCTGATGTACAGAAATATTACTTCACAGTAGCCTACTTTCTTAGCAGTAAGTAGGCAATTTATTTAAATTAAAAGAATATCATCACAAGCAGTAGAAATGGTTGAAGAAAAATGCTTTCATACAGGGTATGATTGTGTTTTGGGGAAATCCTGAAAAACAGCATAAAATGGTTATAATACTGAATATCAGGCCGAAAATAAATAAAATGGCAGAAATTTTGGCCACAAAAAATCTGGAAAATAGGAAAATTCCTGACACATCACAGACCTGTTCAAGGAAATGATAGAAATAAATAAAGGTCTTAATTAAATTCCTGAAGTAGAGTTCTTGCAAAGTCTTTTTTCTGTTTTGCAAAGCAGGATACCATCTTAAACCTAATGCACTTCACATTATGCATATATTCATCAACACTATTCCAGCAACCCTTTTAAGATTAAATCGAGTATCCTCATCTGGGAACAGATTTATCTCTGTTTAAACTGCCCAGCCAGCATCATCAATGATATTTTCCTCTGAAAGTTGTTAGCAGGCATGCCAATTTGATGATGTCACTGTTGCCATGGCAACAAAGACGGTTGCCTGAGGAGGCTGAAATTGACACAAGACGATTGCATGTGTGTCCCCCAATGGGGAGCACCGAGTTCATTGACAACATGGACAGAGATTGGTTTTCCGGTATCCTTTTCAGGGGATGGAACAATTTATATACAATTTCAATAAAATGAAATCAATGTCCTAAATGCCTGCTTGCTCGCTACTCAATCATTTATGGGGCTCCCCATCTGCATGGAACACAGAAAGGAGATGGATCAAATGTTCTGTTAGCATCCGTGCTGTGCATTTAAATGTGTGAGCTACTGTGTAGAGAACATTTAAAACTAGGGCATGTTTAGATGGTTGTTAGAACAGTCTTAACCTGACCCAGATTACAGTAAACTTTTTTCAATTATAAGGTATTTATTATTTGCACTATTCAGACAATTTTGTCCTACTGTGAATATGTCAACAGATGTCAAATTGACCAACTAATCATCTACAAATAGCCCGATACTTCATTCGTAAATGAGGTGTCATTTCCTGAACTCTTAACTTGCATTAAATTTATGCATTACTCAAAACAACCCAAATAATACTTTCTGTTCAAAATCTGCTGTTTGCTAACACACACACAAAATCAAAAACAAAAATGGGAACCACTTTGTGCTTTAACCCACTTTTTGGACAAAAATTGCCAATGTTTGCAGAGATTGTACAAAATGTTGGCCACTCTATTACTAGTTATAATACAGGTTATTTCTAAAATTCCTGGAGGTTGCTACAGCTTTTTGAGGTGGATATACCAGGGGCGGATCCAGGATTTGAAAAACATCAAAATTACCGGGGCTGAAAGGCTGAAACTTGTCCAAAATGGGCTGATTTTGCAAGATTTTGCAGAATTACCAGGAGGCGCGAGCCCCCTCAACCCCCTCCATAGATCCACGCCTGTATACCATCTTAGTTACCAATGCAATCAATACCACCAACAAGGGTATATTGAATCAATCCCACATGCACCAGTTTTGGTAAATTTATTTCATTTAAACGTCACGACGGGCCCTGTGATCCATCCCACAAAATCCAATTCTCAACACATAAAACCACCCAAAAGAAAATGGCCTGTCTCAAAGTAGTAGGCTACAAATCATGAAAATAAAGGTGTTGTTTTTCCAAAAGGATTGGTATAATATAGTTACAGATGGTCAATCACCGATTGGATTGATTTGGCATTAACAGTTGATTAATAACCGGATATTGGTGAAAAGAATCCGCCATCTGAGTGCAAAGAAGGTCGTAAGTTCAATATCTGCCATGTTATACCTCTGTGTGCTGCCCTGTATTGATTAGAATACTTTTATTTCCTTCGAGTCGTGGCTCTTTAAATGGTTCTGCATTTCACAAGATCCCTGACCAAAGACTTGGCTAATAGTATGTTTGATGGCAATTTCTGACATGGCAGCTATTGCGACCTTAGACAACCTTTCTTGGCACTCACATGACAATTACATGTTAGAGGGGTCACCCGTGCATTATCATTTGAGAAAGGGGTTTCGGGAAAAAAAGATTGGGATACCTTGTTCAGTGAAATTCCTCGCATGGGCACGAGTGCACCATTACTGAAGCTAAGCAAAAAACCATCTCAACACGGCACACTTCAGTCAGTTTTATATTTAGATCGAACTTTAAATGGGACTTTGTATTTTGATTGCATGTACATCATCCCCAGGTGGTAATTTTTAGAACACTTGAGGTCTATGAATCACGTGAACTGTACCTCCCAAGTTTGAGATAGTGGGAATGAGTAGTGCCATCAACAGCTGATCTAACCATACCCTCTGGGGAGAATAATTTGCAACTGACATAACCAAAATATTACGGGAAAAATTATTATATATCTTTCCATCTAAAGTCTGGTTGTGTTTGTACTTTTTTTCTTGGAATTTTTGGAAACCCTTGCTCGAAGAGACCCTATTTATTGGAGCCTCAATTTTTGAAATCCCAAAGTGTGGCACATACCTTACCTAAAATAAAGTAATGTCCCCCCACCCCCCCC
>JAMKCH010012970.1:0-26186 GCA_023653785.1 Ophioderma brevispina
TGATTAATTATCACCTGAGACTTTCACCTCATGGATGTTCTTTAAGTTTTTAATATCTTGTTTTATACGTTTTTGTGAAAAACTCTCTATTATGGACAGGCTGCCTGGATTGATTGATGATGTTTGTTTGAATGAATGGTGCAGGGTGTGCAAAACCACCCATGCGATCAAAAAAAAACAGTCTCTACCCGCGTATACATACTGTAGCCTGACTGTAACAGATCGTACTTTCGCTTTGTGCTGGGTAGAAACTGTATCAATCAATCGCCGGTGCAGTGGCGTAACCAGCTTTTTTTTCGGGGGGGGGCAAAAGGGCGGGGGCCCATGTATTTTCAGGGGAGGGAAAGCATATATTAAATGTGTTAGGTATGTATATGGCCTATAGTCTATGTAAATCACTAATTTTTAAGGGGGGAAAGATCCCCCACAGGGGGGGGGGGCAGTTGGCCCCCATGACCACCCTCTGTGTAAGCCCTGCTCGGTGGCTGTGCTGCAGGGAAGGGGGGAAGGTCGGATTAATTTGGCACCCTCGGAAAAATTAGCACTCTATTATACATGCCCAGTAAAATATGATATAGATTTATGGTGTAAAGGTCATGTACGGTTATTTTTCTGTTATTACTGTGCGAACCCGGTTTACTGCAAAAGGCCAGACCATAAAACGATCTAATACATAACTTCACGAAAAAAAAAAAAATGCGATCAAATATGACAAATCAGGTCTTGAACGGAGTTTGAGCAAAATGTGTGCGATATGAGCAAATCCTGTCAATACGTCGGGTATACGTTGTGTTGCTGAGAGCGTTCAGTTTCATGGTATTGTCCATTGGGCCGGGTCATTTTGCAAAACTATTGGCTTTGACCCTGGATTTTAAAAAAGACTACATTAAAAGGTTGTGGTTGGACACTGATTTTGTGTATTTAGTGTTGTACTTATGGTTTGTATATTTTGTTAATGTTGGAGTTCTTGGTTTTGGCGTAGTGTTTGCGTTGTGAGGATGTGACGCTAGTTGGTGTTGTTGCTTACACAGGGGGGGGGGGCGGGGGGGGGGGGGGGGTAGGACATGCCAACTAACAGCAACAGCAAAATCAAAACGGTCAGACTTAACGGTAGGAGGGCGCTCTTCGCATAATCGAACGGTTACACACAGCCTTGACTAAAACTGCCTTGGTCACGAATATTTAAAGCTAAATGTACTACAGTTATTTGAAATTACATTTTTCCAGCGGGGTTAATCCATAACCCCGACGGATTTTGAAGCCAATATTTTTTTCTTAATTTATCATGGATATTCTAAGATCTTTTGAACAAAGGTTTATTAAGAATATTTTTCTAATGTCACTGGGACTGAGACTGGCATAGTAATGGCACGTAGCAGTTCCCCAATGTACCGGTTGGAAATCCCCAAGGCCCATCGAGAAGATTGTGTCCTACCCCCCCTGTGCTAAAAGTATGGGCGCTGTCTGTAGTCTCGTGTGCGTTTTGTATACGTTCATGCTCGGACCGTGAAGTCATAGGTGTGATAGGACCCCAGTATACATGAGAATGAGACTAACTAATTTGAATAAATAACGTTCTCAGCAGCAGTCTAGGGATTTTTGAAAATGGCGCGAAAATTGAAATTTTCAAAATGCATTTTTCTCCAAATTTCTTCTACGAACTAAAAGTTTTGAAGAACAAATTGCTTTAATGATGTCTTCTGCCGTATGGTTAAATTGAATGAATTCATAAGCGGTTTTGGAGGAATTAATCAGGCATTAATGCCCATTTAGGGATTTTTTCCATAGAGCTCCACAGGAGCCTGGCAATCTCAAAAATCCCCAACTCTAGTAGGGAAATCATGCATCGGGCGTCCTTCCCAGGTGTTGCTGTTAGGTTGGCATGTCCTACCCCTCATGCGGGAGAAAGAGGAAAGGGAAGCAAGGTATAGGAAGGCAGGTTGTTGTTTTCATTTAACTCTGCACTTTTGTTCGGGTGCTCACGACGTTCACGGCAAAGCGGGATTACTCAACTCATCAATTAATACAAACTTACCTGTTCATTGCGAGATCGTAACGACACCATATCTTCGCATCAACTCATGATTATGTGGGCAAATATTGCATTATTGTACGGGTTGTCGCGTATTCAAGAAGTCATTGTAAAGCATTGTAAAGAGACGGGACTGACTCATTCTAGTGCCAACGAAATAAAATCACTTGCGGAGATCGAGAGGGGAGATCAAACGTTTCTTCACCGGCCATGGCGGGTCACAATCAGGTATGGAACGCCCAGGTTATTACGGGTCAATCGTTATGTCGGCAGTGGCAATCATTTGTTTTTTGTTTGTTTGTTGTATGGTTGTCGATAGACGAAAGTGTGATGTTTCCATAGTCATTAAATTGGGAAATAATAAGGCACACTGATGACTATTTTCACGAGGTACTGGCTACGCCTCAGCAATTTCACTCACTAATATTGAGAGTGAAATACTCCTGAACACCACATTTCACTCTTTGAAAAATATTGTTGAGAGTGAAGTCACTCTCTTCAAATTTCTCAAGTTTTTGTTCTCAGTAACACTTAGTACAGATTTCACTCTTCAGATTTTCAATTTCACTCTTGAGAATTTAGCTCCAAGAGTGAAATACTCTTGAGTAAAAATGTTCAGTGAAATTACTGCGCCTTTCAATCACCCCGCGGCGCAAGCTGAGTAACTCTTCATGATCACAGTTCATACCGTATACATCATGACATCTGAAATATCAAACAATTAAAGGGGCATTTTGTGATCCACAGCTTTGTCCCCCCGACTTGCCTAAAAAATTTTGAGATTTTTTATATCATCTGAACCGTTAGCATTAGTCTATGTGTGTCCAATCTTACGTGCAAATTCGGTCGCATCTGTACGAAATTCGCAATTTTGTATTTTCTGTCCGTAAACGGACAGAAATTACAGCGCAGTAACCTATGAGACCGTGGGAAACGAGTAATTGAGCCATAAAACCGCAAGATTGGGATCAGCTCAAATTTTGAGAATAAGCTTTTCTCAAGGATATCTAGTGATCAATAAATAAAACAGAAGGTGCTGGAATGATGAAATGCACCTTTAATTTTCAAAGGCTGAAAATAAGGTAATTTGTAAATTACAATTTAAGTTAGCTTTTTGAATTATTAATTCACTTTCTTTGGGGACAGACTATGGAGCATGAAACTTTTAGAATCATTTTAATTGCTGAATGCATAATCCATTATGATTATCCATACTTTAACTATTTTTGCCGCAAATGGGAATGTATCTGAGCAGGCCCGTACGCAGGGGGGGTGCGGGGGGTGCGGTCGCACCCCCCCCAAATTCCACAAAATGGGAAAAAGGTCCACTTTTTGCTGATTATTTTGATAAAAAGGTCCAAAATTTAGTGAAAATATGACGAAAAAGTCCACTTTTTGGTGATAGATGTTCAAAACGTCCAAAAAAGGACCATTTTAGGGGGGTTAGGTCCATTTTTCCAAAAAAAGGTCCACTTTTTCGAAGATCCGCACCCCCCGTAAAAAAATCCTGCGTACGGCCCTGTATCTGAGAATAATTTGGGCAACATTTTTTTCACAAATTTTCCATTTTTTCCTTAAAAAACCCGCTTTTAAAGGTGCAACAAGACTTTACAAGAGATTTTGAATGACAGGTGTCCCTAAAAATGTGAAAATTCTGATTTTTACTCTGGTGTCAAGTCTTCTATCAAAAATATCCCCACCTGAAAGGATTAAGCTGAGAACCATTTCTTTGGTACCAAATTGTGAAATTTCTAATTTCCTATAGGAGCAATTACAAAATTCAGCCTAGTTTGTATTGAATACTATATGCATATTCAAATTACCTTTGTTTTCCTTTTATAGTAATTTCTGTAGCCAAATTAAGGTAGGAATTTATTACGTGTCTAATCTAAAATATGAAATCCAACATATCACAGAAAATCTGGAGGACTTGAAATCTCCCGTTGCACCTAAAAAAAAAAAAAAAAATACTTGTGATAGAATGGCCTTAACCCCCAAAACCCCATCTGCCATCTGCAAGTGTCTCACTGATATTTCAACCAAATCTAACTTGTATTTTGACTACCATAGGGAGCGAGCTATAAAATGATGATGTTTAAGTTCATTTGTCTTCATTCTATTGATGTTGTAGCTTGATCCCCTGCGCATTTTGACACCAATTTGTAAAACGGCCAAAAAATTGATGAAGGGCCGCCCAAAAAAGCCATTTCTTTTAAGGGAGGGGGGGTCTGAGGGGGGGGTATGAAAATGATAAATTTGCAATTACTGGAATTATGTGCCATATTTTAGCATGTTAGGGTCAATTTTTAGTTTTTGAGGTCAAGGGAATCCATTTGATGAATTTCGTTTCTGCGTTTTGATTTTTCGTTTTCAGAAATTAGCCATTTTACGTAAAATGGAAGACAAGGGGCGCTTTGCCGCCACGCCCCTCTAACCGTCTGATTTTAGATATTTTTCGATGTAGAGTTAACGATAAGCCGTATTAAAGTAAATTCATAAATTTCAGCACATAGCTCTCTTTTTGTTTGGCCACGGTGCCAATTTTTATAATTTGGCAATGGTCTCTATTGAAAATAGAGGGTGCAAAAGTTTGTTTGACCTACACACAACCCTATGGCACAAAATTGTGTATTGTCATTGCCATTAAATGGCTGCCACACGCGAAAAACCGGTTTTTTTAAATAGCTCAAATTTTTGCAGTAGGTACTATCATTTATTACCTTCAGGCACAGTTTTCCCTGAGTGCAATCAGAATCGCGCCACTCTTTTAATGCAAAAGCGCCCTCATAATCTGAATTTGAACCAAAAATCCGCCATTTTTAGAAAGTCGGTAGATCTGACCTGCTGAACATTTACAAATGATTCTTTGACCTCAAATTACATATGTTTAGACACCATACATGGCTAAAATGTCATATATAATTACACAGTAATTACAAATTTTTATCAATTTCAGACCCCCTCAACCCCCCGCCCTTAAATGGCGTTTTTTGGGCGTGGCACCTTCTCATTTTTGACCGTTTTTGACAAAATTGTGTCAAAATGCCTCAGGGTCAAGCTACATCAAATACGAGTGAGGACAAAATTATTTGAAATCCATTTTCTCCCCTGTATGATAGCCCACCTCTACTACCATATTGTGATTGTTTTTCTGGAAACCTACCTCCATGACCTCTTATTGAGTTTTGAACCATCAACCAACTGCTCACGATAGACCATGGACTGAATGCACCAATTGGAACACTTGAATTACTGCCTCCTGATGTGAAAAGGTATCCTCATTTGCCTGTTATCCCCCTATGAAACAACTTAACACTTGACATTTTTCCCTATTGACTGTGACTCATTGATCAATTATTGATTGGATGTTATTCTTGAGCAATGGAATTTCTGCATGACTCTAATTGTCTTGCTTGGTATGCACAAGCCCAATTTATCTGTCTTGCCAACATGGGATCATCTTAAAAATCCCTTCAGCTACCAAAAATTGCTACAATCACGTTCATTGGCAATCTTAAAACCGAACAGTTGAAGTTTCTCCACTGCAAGACTCCCTTACGATGTCCAAACAACTTCAACTTTCCAAATAGAGCTGATGAAATCCATGGGATCCTAACCCTATACTAACATCCCGGAACAATCCTCTTGGACTATGATCTCCCACCTCCCCACTGCTTCACTATAGTGCTGCATCCCTTGTATCACTAAACCCCTATCATATAAACAATCTTCCTAACTTCCCGTCAGAACACCTTGGAAACACGAGTAAAAATCTCAGAATTAACAATTTCCTTTTCCCTCACCGCATAAGAAACCAAACAGGGTGGTCGCCGCAAAACATGGACCACAACCAAACTCCTCCCCCCTATCCCTTGATCCTGGATATTAACAATCTTGTATTCCTGTACTTACACCCATCTACAGCGCAACAGAAAGTTCACCGCCGACCAAAAAGGACCCAACATAGACAACTTGAAAAACTCTTTCCTAAAGTCAACATGAGATCACCGGCACCAAAGTATGATTATGGAACGCTCGTTCTACAAGAGACAAAATTGTTGAACTCACCGACTATTATATTTAACAATTTAGATTATGATAATTGGTAGAATCATGGTAAATGAAAGCGAACATTAGTTATATTGGTGCATGTCCCCACCTGGTAACTTTCCTGATATGCCTCGTAATTCTGTAAATCGCGGTGGCGGTATAGCTTACTATTTAAGACCCCTTTGAAACATGTTAATCAAACAAAGGGACAGTAGTTCTATACTTTTGAATTTCCATTACCAACAAGCAAGCTCCATTAATTTTTATTGTATATAGGCCACCTCCATCTGCTGAAAATCATCTACAAATTCATGTTTCTTAGGGAGTTTGCACATTTTGTCACTGAATATCTCTGTTTTCCAGGTAAATAATTTGCTTGGAGATTTTTAATTGTTCACTGGGGATGAATCCATCAAATAATTAGTCGTTCATTTTTCCAATGCAACGATTCATCTGGTTTTATCCAACATGTTCTGTCCAACTCATAAAGATGGCCACACAATTGATTTAGTATTTTTCACTCACTCTGATCATCAGGAATTTTGAAAAATGCATACTGAGGACCAAACTAATTACATCATCGAGTCATATGTTTTAACATTGATGTGCCAAAACCAAAGCCATTCGTATAACCTCAACATTCCGAACTCTAGCCATATTGATCATGAATGAATTTTTGTAAATCACTGACTGATTTTCATATCAAGCTGTCCCATCAGCTGTGATAGTGATTCAATAACATGTTTGAATGGTACATAGTCTGGGAATGAAAAAATTGCTAGACCCTCATTGGCAACCTTCAAAAACTCAGACTTGCCTTGTTAAAATCTCGTATGCCGTGGTACAACGAGCCTATCTTATCCATCTTCTCGCTCGTCAACCTCGTCGCACGCAGAACCGGATGGGGCGAAAATAATCTCGTTCTTAGAGTTATCGTGAATTTTTACCTGACTGCTAAAAACCATGTGAATGATCTAACAATCCGCCAAGGAATCATACGTTCAAAGAGAAATTAATCAACTTACTACCAGAGATGTTTATCACATTATTAAGTCTTTGTTGAACAAAAGGTTCACCGTCTCCATATTATGAATCTGCATGCGATCTGACGCAACCAGTTGCTCATTCCTGCCTACAATAGTTCAAAATCATAGAGGACCCTTGAATGCTGAATTTTGTCTTTGGCCAACTCTCAATTTATGGATACTTTTAATTGCTTGTACTGTGCCTCAACTTACAACACTACCGACCAACAACTGAGGATGAATTGCTTAAGTTGATTTCGAAATCACCCCTTAAATCTAGCACACATATCCTATTCCCTCTTGTTCTTGAAGGAAAATATATCTCAACTCCTGCCAGTTTTAACACCATATTAACTCTTCGCTATTATCTGGTATATTTCAAAGTGGTGCGCACTCAGCAATTATCAAACCTCTCTTGAAGAAGACAACGTTTGATCAAAATGTGTTAAAAAACGATAGACCTGTGGGCAATACAATCACATTTCTGGCAAACTGATTGAGAAAAATCGCATGTGCCCCAGACTACCAAACACATGGAGCATCATGAATTTAGCAGATTCCCATCATCTGCCGATAGACTCTCCAGCACTGAGTCCCGCCCTCATAAAAGTCAAAATTACATTATGCTTTCATTGAGGGTAAGAAACTATGCTGCTCTATTACGGGACTGCAGCTGCCTTGATACGATTGATCAGTAAATTCTTGTATCCCGGCTATCAAGCGCATTGCGGTGTTTTCAGGAACATTGGACCGGGTTCCAGTCTTATCTTCAATGCGGGCTAGCCGTGTGGACCTAAAAAAAAACAGCCCCACGGGCTATCTTTCTGAACCAATACTGCCCATTTGGTTTGCACAGGGCTGTGGTCGTCGGTCCCTATAGCCTACAGTATTTACCACTTACCCAGTTGTAGATATGCCCCTCATCATGGTGTCAGCTATCAGTGTACGCAATGTACTCAACTTTATGTTCTCTTTGACCCAACAGATCCACATGAAATTTGAAAATGGCACTGAACTGTTCTTCAACCGCATAAGGACAATCAAAATCTGGATGAATGTTCACAAATTTAAACTCAATGATCCAAAACTGAGTTCTTTGTTGCTGCATCTCCTACTACTACAAAAGCTCCTTCCGAATATAACACTGTCTATTGAACGCTCACATAAACCATCTAAAGCATATGCAATCTTGGGTGCCTACATGTACTTTGATTCAACATGACCGATGGAATCACCCATCACTAATTATTTCCGTACAATCATCTACCATCTTCAGAACGTCTCGCGCATTCGCAGATACATTGATAACTACACTTGCCCATCATGCCGGTACGCTCTCTTATACTTTCCTCACCTATCGATTATTTGGCAATGGTTTACTTCTCGCAACCCAAGTCTATACTCGTTTCGTCTTCAGCGCCTACAAAATGGGGCGCAAAGACTTTTTTTACTGTAAATAGACGGCAGGACCCGAAAACCCCTGCTTAAATCTCTCCATGGGCTTCCTGGAAACGTGACTTTCTTTAAATTGCTGCTTTGATATGTTTTTAAGAGTCTCTTAATGGCATGGCTCCTGTACATGTATAGCTTTCAAACTTTTCAAGTTTACATGTTCCAAAAAGAAACCTTAGGTCGTCAAAATATCGCCTAAGGTGGATGATCAAGGACTCGAGTAAAACTGGTGATAAAAGTTTTTACTGTTTGTGCTTCAAAGTTATGAACCACCTTCCTTTCACAATTAGGCAGTCAGGATCTGTAATGCCTGTAAAAAGGCACTTAAGCACACTTGTTTTCTAGTATGTAATTTGTTTCATGTTATATTTATTTGCTCATTTTTCTCGCTTTCTTTTATTGTAAGCCTTGAGCCTTTGGGGAAACTTCGCTCTCATAATGCTAGGTTGTATGTATTTTTGAAGAGACAAAAAATGTGATTTTGTAATTTCCATATGTACGAGTTTGTAAAATTATATTGGTCATCCAAATGGTGCATTTTCACTCATAACATCCAAACGTCCTATAGACCTAAGATTTTCCAGAGTAAATGAGTACCATAGCTATATTCCAATGACAGAATAAGGCGACCATTGTGGGTCTGACGTAATTTGACAATGTAGAACATATTCGGCCGTGAAAGAATAATCTGTGAAACCTTTAAAGCCTTCTTGAAACGAAAGTTAACATACGTGAATTATTGTATTGTGTCCCTTCGTCGGAAATCTGACTAAATAGGTCTGTTTTGACATTTTAAATCCTATTTGTTGAACATGCCCCGCCCATATGACACATTCAACAACACACATCCGCGCGTGAGCTGATTAACAAACCTTGACATACGCGTAATTAATCCCCTAATTCTGTCCCTGACTATAGCTTCTGAAATCAAAATTTTGGCCACTTTTGGTAAAATCTGGGGTGCTTAGGGACAAGGCTCTTAGCGATCGGACCACGGACCATGGACCTTTAAATTTTCCAACGTTTTCAAATATGGACAATTCTGCTGTGGAGGAAATCCTAATTTTCCGGCAAGTTATAAAACTTTTTGAAATTTGGACATTGGCACAAATTATGTGGGTCATTCAAGTTTGTGTGCTAGATACATGTATGTCACAGGAATTTGTCAGCCCCAATACAAAGGAAACCAGGGTATCCTTACTGGAAATAAGCAATTACTTCCTGTATTGAGTAATCCGGACATTTGAAGTGCTAAAAGTTTGAACAGGTCTCCCTGTATGTGGTTTACCTGCAGATCAGGATTAGGATAGGCCTAGTTCTGAAGAAAACTACTGTTTTTCTCATTTACCCTGCATAACACTAGGACCAAAGGATGATTGGTTTTGAAGTTTTGAGCAAAAATGGATCCCATTTTAATCGACCAATAGTAATTTACACAGTACTCTATGGGAGATAGTCATTTTTGTGTTGTCTCCGTCTGTCCATTTATGTGTGTGTGTTAAAGATTCAGTTAACCTCTTTCAAATTGCTCGTGCATTGACATCTTAAAGGCGCATTTCGTAATCCACAACCTCGTCCCCTGACTTGACTAATGTACAAGCCTGGAAAAAGTGCAGGAACTGGGAAGGGAACCTGGTTTCTGAGAAATCTTACTATTTGGAGGGAAATTTTTGTCATGTGAATAAAGAAATACATAAGAAAACTGAATTGAAGATAAATTTTGATTGTGTTCCTGGGAAATGTAGCATTTGTTCCAGCCCTACATGTACTAATGGTAAAACAGGTTGTGATGTTATCATCTGAACCATTTTAATAGCATAAATAATAATCCATCATATACGCATATTTGATCACATCTGTAAGAAATTCGTAATTCTGTAATTTCTGTCCAAATAATTTTAAGAAGCCTATGGGACCGTGAGAAACCAGCAATTGCATAAAAACAAACTGTGACTTTTGTGATTTGTGAATATGCTTTAACTCAAGAATATCTAGTGAACAGTGAATATAACGGAAGGTGATGGAATCACGGAATGCACCTCAAAGCCACTATCCAGTCATCAGCGAGTGCGAAAGCTGAGGAACGCAAAATTATAGTTTAAAGGACAGGGAGATTTTTTGAGGATCAAAATTTCTCTCAAATTGCACTTAATCGGTTGTAACCACCTACCGAGAATGTTTTAAGGTTTATTGGACAAACAAGCATGAAATAAAAACCGCAAGCCTTGTTTTGAACTTGCCTGCTATCCAAATCGTCCCTATAGGAAACCATGCTTTGAATTTCTGTCGTGCATGACAGAAATTACTAAATCATCATCATCATAAACATAAAGACAGTGTTTTTTGGCTTACTCACTTAGGTGTGATTGGTAAGCATTCCAAATACAAAAAACCTGGGTTAAAAAAAATTGAGGGCGCTTCTCTCTGGAAATGTCCTCATGTCTCTTTAAAATATGAATTTAGTAGGAATATCGTATGATTTCCAAAATTTCAGTGGGTTAATGAAGACCCATCCCCATCTTGACGACGTGAGCAAGTGTATCCCAACATACCTGCAGACCACTGTGTTGTAATTTCTCTCTGTATAAGACAATTTAAAAATTTCTTCCAAGTAAGATTGGGTACCTGAGCCAAGGGTTTAGATGATATAAAAATTGCAACCTTTTTAAGTAAATCGAGGACAAGGCTGTGGATCACAAATGTATACCTTTAATATCAACCACTCAGTGCTATAGATGTTACCTGTATTCGGGATTGGAAGACCTGTCATTTAGACTGACACTGACATTGGAATGTTTCCAAATTTCCTGCCAAACTGTCCAAACAAGGTCAAGCCCCATTGAATGCAATGGATGTTGACCTTTGGTGTCCCCTATATTCGGAAAGTAAGCATTTAAGACAGTCAAAACTATTCCTTATTTTAATCCTATGAGCTCCATCAATAATTTGCTCCATTTTTTATCCAAATCAGAGTAATTTTAAAATTTTACAACTGTACAACTGAAAATGACCCTTTTTATTGATTTTTGCTGTTTTTAGCCTATAACTCCAAACCTTTCGGCCGCATATAGTACAATTTACAAACTATACCTTTTTGGAATCCTTATGATTAAACTATTAACTTGGTAGTTTAATCATAAGGATTCCAAAAAGGTATAGTTTGTACTAGTATACTTTTCAACATGATTGGATCAATTTCAAAATTTGACCCCTGTTATTGACCTTTGACTCCCAAAAAAACAATTTCCCCACCCCCTACGATAACTCACTTTTTGTGGTAAATGTTGACACCTTTACCTACCAAAATCAGTTGAAATCAGCTTCTTTCAAAAATTTTCACAGATTTGCTTAAAAAAATGTTTAAAGTGTACTAACGGATGTTTTAAAAGATGTCTTTGCAGTCTGAAAGAAATAATATCTACTGCAATTTCAGATTGCCTTATTACTAGCAGAATTAACTAATAAATGTTGCCCATGGAAGTCGCCATGTTCGGCATTGGTGACGTTGCTCGGCATTGGTGACGTTGTATGACTTTGTAAGTCAATAGATAAAAACAGGTGTCTAAGGAATGTTTTAGGGTACTCCTGGTCAGAAAATCGGATTATATAGTGTGTCCAGTAGAAAAGCAGTAACGATCGATTAAAAACTGGGGCGGATTCTTGAACAGAATAAAGCTGAAAAGGTTTGGTTATGGCATTCACTAATCCTTCACTGGCTACATATTTCAAGACACACTATGTACTATATACCATCATGATTTCAATTTTTCTCGTGGGCCGATCAAAATGGCTGCAATCATACGTCATACGGAATATATTACATTTGTATAAACGTTTTACTTTGATATCAATAGCTTGTCATTTTTCTGACTGAAAGACATTAATTTGAAACAAAAATATATTTATAATATGTTGAAGCGCAAATTATATTAGTCTGGCATTCCGCTTTAATTTTGAGTTAATACTATGGAACATTCACCACCATTCACTCAATTGAAAGCCCAATCTTCCACTTCAACTTACCCTTGCCTCTCCAAACCCCTTCAATCGATGTTGAGGGAATTGGCAAGACTGCTGATGATGTACCTCATTCAACATTGGTTGGGGGAGACAGGAGAACAGTGTTCCGAAAATCGTTCATAGTGTTCCAACAATTATTTCCAAGATTGTAGACACTTGAGCCAATGAACATGTCACAATATTAATTTATCTAGCATACTTGTACAGACATATATCTGTAAAAACATTGAATAAGACTTAATTTTGCAAGTGCATTCAGTGGGGGATTTGGCTTTTCTCACCAAGGCAAATATTTACTTTTGTCAGAAAAGAAAAAGTATGGAAAGGGGACTGGACTATTCAGATAGAAGGACAAGCTTTGCTAACATTCACAATTGTAATGTGTTAATATCATTCAGTAGTTTCACTTTCAGAAGGATATCCACATCGAGAGTTACTTTTGCTCTACTAAAGGGAAAATTCATTACTATTT
This sequence comes from Ophioderma brevispina, assembly GCA_023653785.1. Taxonomy (NCBI): domain Eukaryota; kingdom Metazoa; phylum Echinodermata; class Ophiuroidea; order Amphilepidida; family Ophiodermatidae; genus Ophioderma; species Ophioderma brevispina. The sequence continues at coordinate 13,052 of JAMKCH010012970.1, forward strand.
TAACATTTTAACCTTTTATTTGGTGTGCTTTAAAGGTGACATGTGGCTTTTGTGAGGAGCATAAATTTTTGTGTTGCCTGCCTTAAAGCGGCACTGGCACATTTTCACAAAATATGAAATTTCTTCAATTTGCTATCAAATGATAGTCTAGGCCATTGGAAGAACAGAGATATAATTTACACATAAAAATAACATATCCCAAAACAGATAGGGACATTGATATGAGGATAAAGACATCCAGGTAATTTGTAGGCCAACTTTTAAGTTTGCCATAACTTTAATCAACAAATATGTACATATTAATGAATAGGTTTGACTCGTACTCACTGATATTAAAACCACAAAGGTTATAGGCCGGTCAAACAGTGTGCATAGCGTGAGAAACATGCATACGGAGTGCGTGTTCTTGTGTTAAAAGCCATTTTCGTCGTCTGCTGAATTTAGCGTCGCCGGCGACGTTAAATTATAAAATCATTCTGTTTACCCATAAGGAAGCTGATTTGGTCTTAATCATTTCGGGTGAGGGCTTTTGTATATAAAAGCTTTACAACCATGCAAAAATATCGATTTTGAAAAATCTTGAGGGCGCACTATTTTTCAAATGTGCCGGTGTCTCTTTAAGGCAGGAAGACGCATAGGGATCACTTTGTCCACTGTTGATGTCTGTTGTTGTTGTCTGTTGTTGTTGTCTGTTGTTGTTGTTGTTGTTGTCTGTTGTGAAAAGGGTTAACATTTGCATGTAATATCCACATAATTTGATGGATTTAAACCAAACTCGGGTCACAGGTGCAACATGGCATCCCCCATTTGTTGATGCGGTCAAAGGTCACATACCAAGCCAGGGATGCAAATTCGTCAGTTGCGAGAATCAAATTTACTTGAAATGACACCACTTAATACATGATTCAATGGGGAAAATTGATTCTCATACATGGGTGCTACGAGAATCCCTGCAAGAATCGATTCTGTGATTCTCGTCGAATTTGCATCCCTGCAAGCTCAAATGTTATGTGATGTCAAGTTGTAAGATAGATTGAAAATGTAAAAATTGACCTCATTTGAAAAGTTGAAGTTCAATTGGAACCAAACTTGGTTTATGGAGTTTACATGCAAACCCTCAAAGGTCACATATCAAGGTCAAAGGTCATGTGAGGCCTATCATTCACAAACTGCAACGGCAGGTGACACAAGTGGTCCGAGGACCGATGTCTACTCATTGAAATATTGTTATATAGTTACTTGCTGTTTTTTTTTCAGTTAAAAAGAAAAGAATTTTCTTCGTTTTGAGGCTGAAAAATTGCAAGTTGTTACAAGTGGCATAATTTGTGTGGTTACAGATGCTGTTTGCGTGGGAAGGGGGAAGCTGTTTCCTGCCCCCTCCCATAATGAAATACACTCGTGGGCGGGTTCTTATCACTCAATCTTTGGATCAATCAAATCTTTTCCCTTTGACAAGTCTGAAAAGCTTTACTGTATTATGACAATTTTTTCCTCATACAAATTGAAACCTTTTATATTTTTGTTTGCAAGAAAAAAAAATGAAGGCAATATTACTACATTTTCTTTTTTGTTAAAGGAAATATGTCATGATTCTGAATATTTGGAAAATTTGGTATGGATGGAAAGCTTAAGTAACGTAGATTACATATAAATCAAAATAAGTTGAAAATTGTCCACTTTTTGTTGAGTATTTTGCCCTTTTAATTTTCCGCCCAATAGCTTACTCGAAAACGATTCCGACAAATCCACATCGCAGGCAAATGGTGACGTCAAAGTGATGACCATCATATCGCAGTGTTGCCACTTTCCTATTCGAGTGAACTGCCGGGGGGTAGGACATGCCATCCTAACAGCAACAGCCTGAATTCAAATCGGCATCAACATCCTGTCCGTCTCGACTCGAGTGCTAGTCCTTTCAAAGATTAACGGTAGGAGGGCGCTATTACGCGTATCGGACGGTTACACTCAGACTTGCCTAAAGTCCTTGCCTGGCACGAATATTTAAATCTAAATGACCGTTATTGGAAATTACACACTTTTGCAGCGGGTTCATCCACTAACCCCGACGGATTTGAGTTAATAATTTATCCTTTATTTCTCCTGATATTACTACTGAATGTATTGACTCGGGTTTAAGAGGAGAGTTTGTAATGAAACTAACACAGGCTACCATAGTAAAATGCACGTAGCAGTTCCACAAATTACCGTTTGGACATCCCCAAAGCCAAATCGAGCAGGTCGTAACCCACCCCCTTGTGAACTGCGATCTGTGTGTTTTTATCATAATAATTAAAACACAACGAAAATGAAACAAATTATTCATTCTGTAACTTATTTTCAATTTTATCATTACTTCATTAACCCTAACAAGGCCGAGAGGCAATGAGAGCCACGAAAACGTGGTACCGTCGAACATTTTTTCCGTTGCACTGGGCCTTTCAACAACTATTTTTGGGGCGCGCAATGACTCGCATTGCGCCTCATTGCATCTGGGCGTCTTACCGACAATGAACGCATGTTCTCGTTTGCCCCTGGCCGTCGTCCCGTAAATGACGCGATTTTTTTTTCGGGGGGGGGGGGTTGGGCATCTGGCCCGTCTTCCGGGAAAATGACGCGATGTTTTTCATTGCATCTAGGCCGTTATTGACTGGAAATGCTGCAATGCTTTTCACTGCATTACGGACGGTTTCGCAGAAGGCCGCAATGCTTTTCATCATCAGGCGGGTGACACCTTGTACAAATGCCCATAGACAATTTCGATTTTCGATGGTGATAGCGCCACCATTTTCGATAAGTCTATTTTTTTTTCATTATGCATAAACATATCATGACGTCAACCGGAGCATGACGTAGTATAATAGTGCCACGCACGACTAATGATGTAGCGTATAGCGCCACTCACGACTGGTGAACTATAAGCTATAAAAAAAAAAAAAAACAAATTTCATGGCAGATCGTGTGCAGTACGCATCCATTATTCTTTTATTTATTATTGATTTATTATTGATTTACCCTGTTTTTATGTCATTTTCACGCGATGTTGTTCGGTGCATCTGGGAACGTCTTATTCCGTAAATGGCGGCGATGTTTTTTCGTGCATCGGCCGTCTTCGGTAAAATGACCGCGATGGTTTTTTTCGTTTGCTTTGGGCCTCCTTCCGGGAAAATGACGCGATGTTTTTTCGTTGCATCTGGCCGTTATTGACTTTACCCGCTACTTAGCCTGTCTCCGGGAAAACGGCCGAGATGCAATGGAAGCAAACTTGGGCTCTCGTTGCATCTGGGTCCGTTAAAAATAAAAATAGATGCCTTTCAGTGCATTTGGGCCGTCGGCCGAGAAAAACGCCCCGGTCCTGGTTAGGGTTAATCCATCATATTACCGTGTTCAGCAATAACATTCGAGTCAACACGATGTTTTGGTCATCACTTGACGTCACGAGAGAGCAAAATTGGGGCACTTTTGATCATGGAAGCATGGGCGAAAATCCGCCCCGTTTTCTTCGTATTCAAAAAGCAAATTAAAATGCCTCTATTTGTTAATGTACATCAAATTCTGATTTTTTTCGGGAATTTGTGAGTATGTACATATAATTTTATGATGTAATCAACCTGACGCTTTATCAAATCTTGACATATTTCCTTTAAATATGGTGCAATATGAGCTGTCTACCGCTGACGTCCCATGGAAGGTTATGGGCGGCCATTTGCCGTGGGGATTGCCATAGGTCGCCGTGTAAATAGGGGTAAAATGCACCATAATTTTTCCTAAACATGCAGGAACTGTAATTGTAGCTGCTACTTAGTAATACATGCATAAAAATTTTAAAAAAACCCTGTTGAATGCCTATTCGGTTCACTTGTTATGCGAAACAATCCAAAGAAATGGTCATAAGGGTGCCAAACGACCTCGAATCATAGTTTGTTCAGGAGTGCGTATAGACGTCACATTGTTTTCACCTCCGATGAACCAGGGCTGCGATGAGCTGAGATTCGGAGTATGAAGTGACGACGCGCGCGTATACCCAGTGCTGCCTTCAGTTGCAGCGCGCTTGTGCTGTGCCTACACCCGTGCGCGCTGAAAGTCGATACAATATATACGTCCGCGTCGCTACTTCATACTTCGAGCTGGACAGAGTATATACAAGGGTGTAGCCCAGAGGGTGTTTTGAGTCAATCCCACAATGCACCAGTTTTGGGAAATTTCACCTCAATAGGCGTCTGTGATCACATTTTTAAAAATCCTATTCTTAACACATAAAACCCCGACTTTAACGCTCATTTTAGCCCACAAAGGGTTAGTACTTAGGGTATTTTTTGCATGATTATGAATGTCTTGTGGTTCTTGGACTTTTTGAACACTTTTTATCCCTAAGTACTGACATGTGTTTAGTACAGTACGGTATAGGCACATTGCTATGCATCATGGGATTGATTCAAAACACCCTCTGGGTGTAGCCCAGAGGGTGTTTGAACAATTTCCATAATGCATCAAATTGCAATATTCCTATACTGTACTGTACTAAACATGTGTCAGTACTTTTAATGGATAAAAAGTGTTCCAAAAGTTTAATAGCTCTACAATACTGTACATTATACATTTCATGATCATGCTAAAACTTAACACTTTATGGGTTAAAATGAACATAAGAGTCAGGGATTTTGTGTTAAGAATTGGATTTTGTGAGATCACATGACCCTATTGAGGTGAGATTTCCCAAAACTGTTGCATTGTGGGATTGACTCAATACCCCTCTGGCTTGTAGCCAGTGGGAATGAGGACACACACACACACACACACACATACACAAACACAGAGAGAGAGAGAGAGAGAGAGAGAGAGAGAAATTGTTTGTTTGGCTTTGTTTAGGTTTTTAGTGGTGTGTAAAGTATAAACCTTTAAAATCCTGTGCATTTTTTCATGTATTTTCAGTTCAAGACATTATACAGCAGCTTCATGAAGGTACCGAATTCACCAAGATCATTGAGAAGAGCAGTAAGCGTTACAACAGAACATTTACTTTGTCAAAAGATTTCCTCTTCGTCACATACGCCCCCTCCAAGAAACCGCCAACCAAAGCACGAAGTAAGTACATTGTATACTCTGAAACCTACAATCTTGGATGAATCAATCTTAGATACGATTTGTCTCATTATAAGAATGAACTCCCTCCCCTGGATCAATCACTATGAGTTACAATATGCTCATCCACCAAGGACACAGTTCGGTTGGTTGTACTAGTACATACATATGGACATGAACTTGTGTGATCTGGGTATCATATATCATACCCAAAAACCAGGGGGTGTGTTTTCCCAAATACACTGGCGAATGGAAGGTACTGAGCTGTGCCAAGGGAATTGAGATTTTACTAGCTCATAGTCAATGTTGGTCACTTATTGAAATGTCTTGTGTATTTCAGCATTGAATGTGGGGGCAGGAGGAATTTGAAGAAGAAACCAATAAAGTAAATCAAATGTTTTCCTTACAAATATCAAATTGTTCTCACTTGACATAAGTAAAGACAATTGTCGCAACTAATTTTGTCTAAGATTGTAGACTTAATTTGGCCTATTAAGTGTGATTTTCAAGTGAGAATACCATTTAAGGTGCAGGGATGAACTTTTCCAGAAATTTAAGGATTTCCAGATTTCTGGCCATAAAGAAAAAAAAATCCAGATATGTGTGTTTTCAATTTCTGAGATCAAAGTGTTAATGATAAAGGTATAACTGCATAAAAAACTAAGTTTTAAGTACCAATTTATTTTAGAGAAGGGGTCTTGTACCCTAAAATTTGCTTAAGAACATGCATTCCTCACCAGATGCTAGACTAAAATTTAGCCTTGCCGTCAGTTAAATTTTTGGATTTTCAAGAATCAGACACCGTCTTTTGAATTTTCAGAGGAGCATCATCTTGGCTCCTTGAGGCGAGCTGCAGAAGAGCTTTTTAAATGCTCCCAACTTCTGGCTGGAGACGAGCTTTTACAAAGCATAGATAGAGCTGCACAGCAAGCAGAACAACCAAGTTGGGACCAAAAGCAGTTAAAAGCTCATGCATTTTCAATTCAGGTGTAACAATAAGCATTGTTAATTACTGCAATCAAGTTAGTAACAAGTTACATACTTTGACTGTCAGAGTAACTGGGCATGCACGAACAGTCACACATATCACCGGGACATATCAGTAACAAATGTAGAACCTAAGTCGGCAACAGTCAGTCATATTTAGTCAGAATGATCTTAAAACTAATTGGGAGTAAGCTCACGTTTTCATTAATAATGGCGATTCACGATGCTTGATTACGTATCCATCAACGTGTGTCACTGTCAAGTATGTTCTTACTTGTAATCGGGCGGCACCTTTCATTTCTTTGAACATGTTTCGTGCATAGTTTACAAATCAATTTGACCACGAAGGTGGTATCATCTATCGTTTCTTTCTTGATGTCGAAATACTTCCATAATGTTTGTATTAAGACCCCTCAACTTCTTTCCCCCGAGGCGCCATCGTAACTATCAAAACTCGGCTCAATCAAAACAAAACCACGCGTGATCAACGGTGTGAAGGCTTTAAATTTACGACGTTTACTTCATGCACTATTTACACATAGTCCGTGTTCATTTTCGTACATCGTCCATGCGGTATTTCCATTGGAGTTCCGATACATTTGTGGAGTTAATATCCGCAGATTTTTGCTCTCAGCGCCGATTTACTGGCCGTTCACACTATCTGAAAATTGCATGTAACTGGTAAAGCATAGTGTTCTGTGATCAGTTCAATAAATATTGCCAAAAAAAGTATTTTGCTGGGTTGCCGACTCAAATACGAAGGTAGGTAGAAAACTCGCAGCCGGCTTTAACAAGATGAGCGATAAATCGCTCAGACTCAAAGCATTTTAGATGCGCGACTGCGCGCGATCGTGCGCGCGCGCCTCAAAAGACAATGTCTGAAGAATTGAGACTACTCCTCTGTTACATCTCTGAAGGTGGCTGTGTTATATTCACAAAATTGCTACCAAATCACCCACAAATGAATTTTACAGTTTTGTTGTTGTTTCTTCATCTTTTTACAGTCTCAGTGGAGGAAATCAGAGAAATTCGGATAGGACAGGAAACAGATGGCTTCAAGAGGTCAAAGGTCAAGAACAAATATCCCAAAGACAATAGCTTTTCATTGATCATAGGAGCAGAATGTCACTCGGTGAACCTTGTTGCACCCAGCCCAGACTTGGCCAAGTCTTGGGTGCAGGGACTACGGTGGGCTAAGAAGAAGGCACAGAATATTGACGTCAGAGAAAAACAGGCTCTGTATCCTTTTAACATGTTTCTGGCACATTTCATTGTGTGAGTGTGAGAAGGTTGTAAGTACAATATCTGCCATGTGATACTGTGTGTGCCTTCCATGAACTATGATATTCTATTAAGCTCAAAGCTCAATTTCATGGTAAGTTCCCTGACGAGTTATACCAATTTATCGTTCCTTGAGTCAATGGCTCTTGAAATGGATCTACCATTTAAAGAGCCACTGACCAAAGATTTGACATAATAGTGTGTTTGATGAGAATTTATGACAAATGGCAGCTATTGCACTTATGACTGTCTTGCACCCAGGGAGCAGGTATCTGTACCATAAACACCCAAGGTCTTTCAGGTGTGTGCTTTTATAATTTTCCATCAAATTTTTCAATACAATTCTAAAGCGAGCTGGTTTTAAATGTTTTGCTACATTACCAGAACAGCCTCCGTGCACTTTTAGTCTCCTTTTGCACAGTGGTACATTAGGAATTAACAACAATGCACTTACGTGTCTGTGTACTTTTTATCACACTACTATGCATGATAAACTAAAAAATTATGCGGCGGCATCGTGTGCAGATTGTTAACTTGTACAGTTAATATGTCAGTTCAGATTTCCTTGAGAGGGGCCGCTACTGTACCTGGTAACCATACTACTGTCCCATCCAGAGCCGAGTTGTCGGCGGCTAAACCGTCACCCCAATCGATTTCCTAAGGAAATCTTATGTGGGTTAGGCTGGTTTACCCCGGAAAGAATGACAAAGAAGATCAACCTCAAGGGGAGTCAGCTCTGGAGAGCTAATGGCAGCCAACCAGCACATGCTGCCTTGCACATGGTAGGCGTGGTTGCCCAAAGGCTAGGCCCACTGCCAAAAACTGTGGATTGGCATCAGGAAGGGCATCTGGTCAATTATCTTTTGCTCCAATAAATCCTCACACAGCAATATTGCTGAGTGTGAGGTGTATCTGGCCACCCCCATTTAGTAGGGACAAAACCGGATTTAAAACTTTGGTTAAACTTTTAACTTAACTTTTATACGACCCATTCTCTCCTGTAGGTCTACAATTCAGATGAATATGCCATACAACTAAAAGTGTGGTAATCAGTTGTGTCTGTGGGTTCAATACCGATCAAAGATGCACCGTGATCTTGTAGGAATGGCGCTTTTCAAAAGCCAAATATTAAAATACTAACATTCAAATACCTTGCAACATTACTGCAATGTCAGCAAAAAAGAACTACTATTACTACCAACATAACCACGACAAAGCGAACAGTAAGCATTATGTATCCACCAGTTTATTATAAAACAATAAATTAGAAATCCAGCCGTACATGTGACGGTTTCCATTTTGAAGGCTTATGTGAGTTCACACCACTTTGATGGAGTGAATTAAAGGCTGACTCAGAGGTTTTTGGTATATCATTTTGGTGTATTTATTAAAAATAGTCAACCAGAACTAAAGATAGGCACTAAAAATACCCAATTCCAATGTTTGAGATGATTCGGATTTTTTGTTTCCATGTAGTAAACATTTATGCGTAGCACACAGTGCCATAGGATACTGTGTGCAACAAAAATTCCGGATACGGAAATTTCTTACAAAGCTGTGAATTTCTATATGAAGGAGTTTGATTTGAGCTTAGCTATTTCACACAGTGATTAGTATAAGGATAAGAATTATGTATATGCAAAAAACACAATTTGTTTGAAAAATGAGGGCGCCCTCCTCGGGAAATCTCTGAGTCAAAGCCTTTAAAGCGAAGCCTTAAATAATGCCACATTCTTACACTAAAGCTGAAATTATTCTTTTTGTAATATTACCAATATTCTTACCATTGTTTCATGTTTACAGTATGAATTTTAACGACCTCAAATTGTTAAAACCCGACAGGTGTGTTGTAATTTTTATGGGTGTACAACTTTGATTAAAATGAATGTTGTTCCAAAAAGCTCCATGGAAATTTTCCATTAAAACTGGCTGAAAAGTATTACTGAAAAATGATACATATAAGGATTGGGACCAGGTTTCTCTTTCTGCTACATCACAGTGCTTGTCCACTTTCATGGAGTGTTAGTGTAGTGCTCAATTGTTTCCATGTTGATATTTTGGTACCACAACCTCGCTCTATGACTTCAAAAAAGTTGATTTTGGTTAGTGTGGTGTACGTGTGTATCATTGTACACAACCAATTTCTTCATGGGATACCTTTGAAGTAGCTGTTAAGTAGCCCTGGAGTACCCACCCACAGGGTCCACTCGCCGGCTCAAAAGTGGGGGGCAATCATATCGCACCGAGGTCACCCGCAGTAGCCTACCACTAGTCACCCCATACTGGAGTACCTTCATGTCCTACCCTATCAAATGAGCTTTATTAGTTTAGTAATTTTAAATCAATTATTTAACATTTTGGTCACAATATTTTATATTTTTTATACAAATGTCATATATAGTGGTTTTGGTGATTCGTCACTCAATACAGACGTTACTGAAGCTTGAAAATTGATCGAAAGTCGTAAAGCACCAATAATGTTATGCCCCTCTATGGTCCAAGTGCTGCTACTAGGCAACGGGTGGAGAGTAACGTGTGAGGTACTCCATGAGTATCTGAAGGTACTCCATACTGGGTGGCTCTATGGGTACGTGTCAGTCACCTAGCATGCAACTGCAAAGTACACTATAGGATGGTACTGCTAAGTAAACATAGTTGCTGACCAACCTACCCAGTGCTGTGTACTTTGCAGTACTTAGTTTTAATTACTACCAGGTCAATATATGTATCAGAGTGGTTCCCTTTGAGTAGAGTTAAGATTACACATGAGAGCAAGCTCTTGGTTTACACCGTGAGGAGTAGAATCTTGCGTGTGAATTTGTCTAATTGTAAGATACAAATCATTCTTCCTGCATCATTTTGAATTGGGCATTTTTTGGTTTGTAAATTGACAATTACAGCAGAGCAGCCGTTCCTAGCTATGGACACTGTGGTAGCATTTGCCAGTATGAACATCAATGCCTGTTGGAAATCACTGAAATTTTGGGAATTAAGCAGTTTCTCTGATATCACGTGGTACCCGTATGCTTATGTATATGTATACGTGAGTAGATAGCAGCCATTAATCTTTTTATTTGACGGGAATATGTGGGGATGGACGTTTTATTGGTTTGACACTTACCATGCCTAAGGTACATTGACCTTCACTGGAATATCTCCCAATGTCTGTAGATATTACAACAGTTAATGTGGTGTCTGTGTGCAGAGATGTGTGTTACCAGGGAGCAGGCCTGAAAAAATACCCACGAGAGGGTCCTCTCTAGTTTGGTTGGATTAGGGACATGCTTCCTTTTGAAGAATTTAGAATTAGGACCCATCAATTTTGGCTGAAAACAGGACCCATATCAATTTTGCTTAAAACAGGACCCATATTTATATCAATTTTTGCAGAAAACAGGAACTGTACCTATACCAGGTGAAGCAAAATTATCGTGATGATTTCCTGATGACAGCATAATAAAAGTAACAGGCAATAGCGCTTTGAATCCTTTGGAAAAGGTGCTATACAGATGTCGGTATTATAATTACTATTACCAGAGGAGCAGATTTTGGGCTAAATTTACCTCAAAATTTGTCATTTTTTTCTCAAAATTTTAACTCATTTAGCAAAGGACATCGCCGGATAAGGAATGAAGGACGCCCTCTATAGTTTTCATGATTACGGATGAATTTGAAACATTTCACATTATAAAGGGACATGCTCAAAGTTTACCTTTACGTGGTTTTCAAAAAGTTTCACTTTACATAAATTCTCAAAAAGCCGCTTTTGTTTAAAATTATAATACAGGCTTCAATGGGTAATTGAAATTTCCAAATATGAACCTTTTCCCCCCAAGAACCACAATGCCGCTTTGCAAGGATGTGCGTTATATTAATTATCAACATATATGTGAGTGGCATTCTGGTTCTTAGGGGGGAAGACCCCATTTTTGCATTTTTGTTTGCTGGGGGGCCTGAACACTAAATGGAATTGCCAAAAACAACAACAACAACCTATATACATATATGAGGTAAGGTAGGCTAATCTACCAAGGGCCCAGTTCAGTAGCCTTGGATGGGTACATGTTAACAACCGCTGACCATGCAGGTTCTGGGTACAATAAATCATACTAAAATGCAGGGGGTGTATTTGCTCAATATACTGGAGAATGAAAGGTATTAAACTGCGCCATGTGAATTGAGATTTTAATAGTGAGAGTGAGAGTTAACTTGCTCAAGATATAAATAGCCTGGTCATGGCATTAAGATGCGGGCCATTGTATTGCATAATAGAGTTTGCTTGTAGTGAAGACTGTTATATAATCCAAATCTTAGCATTCATTGCGCTACATCAGCATAAGCTGATAGATATTTGGGTATTGTTATAAAGGGCTGCCTCGTGTAGCCTCTTTGTAGCTTATGAAGGACAAAAGGTCTATGGAGGTATCATTTACAAGCGCCATAACAAAGGGCAGCTATGCAACATCTTCCTGTTTCTTTATTTAAATCGTAATTGGTTGTTGCAATGGAGGCACGCTCTAAGCTTTGCTTTTTCAAGAGAGCATGCCCCTGAAATTTCTCAGACTTCTCATTTTTTCTTGATACAAGTGTATTTTGAGGATAAAAAACACCATTTATACATGATGAAGTAGTTGTAAAACACCAAGTCAAAATCGATGAACTATAACTATGATGATTATAGAGGGCCTCCTTCATTTCTTATCCGGCGATGTCCTTTGAAACTTTTGACTCCAGATGGAGGAAATTGACCTAATTTTCCATTTGATTTCCATTTGATTTCCAAGTAAGATGAACCATATTTCCCACATTGAAGCTACATTTTCTAGCATTATACATTTCTTTTTTTGAAAAATCAAAATTTCCCTCCAAATATTAACATTTTCCTTGAAAGAGCTTCCTAATTCCACATTTTTTAGGCATTCTAGGGATACGGATTATGACTGAGCAAAGAAAATCTGACCGAAGGAGAATCTGAACTAACAACTTCTACCCTTTGAGCCGTTGTCCATCCCTATGATAGGGCTTATCTGTTTACCAATATTGTTTGCTATATGACCTTGTATGTCCTGTTCAAGGTCACTTACTCTGTTGTTTCATATATATTGGTAAGATTGCTGCTTTTACATTTATTTTCAGAATTTTTTTCCCACTTTTGGCCACTACTGAAGAGCAGTAAAGATAGAGCAGTACTCATACCAGAAAACTGTAAATGAGTCCCATGTTTGCGTCACGACCCCATATAGTCATTTGTGTTGAGTACCCCACCCTGGCCAAAGGACACAGTCTTGTAATTGCTATTTATGGACCAAAATTACAAAAGGGCCATTCTTCAAAATGTCACACGTGACCAAACTTTATTTGCCTCCCATGACATAACAAATAACCTAGCGAAAGTGGAAACATTATTTTTTGGTTAGATTTTGTCCAAACCTAACCAAATACAATGTTTCCACTTTCGCTAGATTAGTTGTTTTGTCATGGAAGGCAAGTAAAGTTTGGTCACATCTGTGACTTTTCCGAAGAATGGCCCAAAACTTTTGTAGATAAGAGCAAATTTAGGAACCCTAACCCTTATCTGAATTTTCATATGGCAGCTATAAGGTGTAATTATAAAAAAAACCCTAAAACAGAGGGATTGCCCAATTTTCTATATACCTCATATATATGAAATTCTCAACATTTGAGAATTAAGTGGAGTAGGAAGGTTAAGGTATGGGAAATACTTTAATATTTAGTATTTTTTATAATCATGCTACATTAATAATTGCTTGTATGAAGTTGTATCTTG
>JAMKCH010012971.1:0-61230 GCA_023653785.1 Ophioderma brevispina
CTGCAATAGCTGCCAAGTGTTAGATTGGCAGGTATAACATTACAGGCCGACTCAGAGATTTCCCTCTGATGGCACATGCGCCTCAATTTTGCAACAAAACATGTTTTTTTTGGCATATACATATGCTTGTCCATATACTGAATCACTGTGTGAAATACCCAAGCTCCAATCAAAGTCCATCAATATAGAAAAATTACACCTTTGTTATAAAATTCCGGTATCCAAATTTTTGTATACACAGTATCCTCTGGCCTAGGGGACTGATGGTAAATGAAGATCAATGCTCATACACAAACCGCAAGATCGGGATCAGCTCAATTTGAGAATACGCTTTCTTCAGGAGAATGTGCGATCAGAAAAAAACGAGGTGCTGAAATCACAGAAATGCACTTTTAATGAGCACAACGACAAATGGCAGCTAATTGCAGACTGGGCTTCTTGCAGTAAACCTATTTCTTAAAATGTTGTCATCACTGATCATACTTGCTGCTAGATCACATTCAGAATGGTTTAGGCCTATTACTGTATATTCGGATGCCTTTTTAATGACCCATTGTTCGATTAACCACTCTAATATGTAACCAGGACCCTGGTTTCCAAATTCATAGTGTGGTCGAAAATGTGTCAGGATGGATCAGGTTTTTTTTTCGGAAACTTCCCTTGTTCCCTTGTGTACATTTGGTGCATGTCTTTCATGGTGTATGGGTCCATGTTTCTTTGGGGACTTTCCATAACCGACCGCATCTGACCATTTTTTTTCTGACACACGTCTGAAATTTGAAACTTTTAACGATAAACATGTGCTTATTCCTTGAAGGGTTTCCGAATTTCATAAGTGTGTCTGAAAAAGTAAGTCAGATGGGTCAGGTTATGGAAACTCCCATTTCTTTTTATGAATTGACCATAGAACTCTCACTTGTCTTTACCTATTTCTGTTATACACTGAAGAACTTATTGCAGGATCTATATTGATGATGTTTTGTGGGCCGCTCAGCGCAGCTGGGAGGCTTGTACGCTGGAGGAGGATGGGCTGGTGGGATGTTTGATACATGTATGTTTTGGTCTCGTCAACCATTTTACAAAAAAGCTGTACCTTGTCGGAACGCAAAGTCTAAATTTGATAAACACTGTTTGTGGGAGCGGTGGACAAAGGTATACCTGTGCCCAAAGTGTTGACTGTACAAATGATATTAATGAGCTCATTACATCTTTGATACTGATTGGCTAAAAACAACCAGGATTGAGGCCAGAACGCATAGTCCAATTTGCTGGCACATGGTAAGGGGCAGGGGTGCACATCAAGTATTATCATGCCACTGTTGACAGGGTATGATTATATATATGCATATTAATGATCTCATTTGCATATTTGTTCTGATTGGCTAAAAACGGATGAACCTTGCCCATGAACAAATTTTTATGACACATGGTATGGGGTAGGGTGAACAAAGGTATTATTACCCATGCAATAACTGTTGATTATCAATGCACATATTAATGACTTTTTTCTGATTGTTGATCAATAATACAACCTAACTGAAATGCAATGCCTATAGAAAGGAAATGTGAAGTTCATAAAGTTAATCTTTTAATACAGTGAGTTCGAAAAGCTGATACCTGCAAAATTCTGTTTTTCACCTTTTTGTGTCATGTCTTTCTTTTACCTAGATTGTATGGTTTTTCAGCTGTGTGTGTCATTTCTGTGTTTTTTGTGACTAGATCCAAATGAATGACTCTTGCAGTACCTACATTGATGGGGTTTTTCACCAGTGTGTGTTCTTCAGTGTGTTCCTTTACCAGAATGACTAAATGAATTGTTGCAGTACTTACAGTGAAAGGTTTTCAAACTGTCGTGTGTCATTTCATGTACTTGTCTTGTAACCAGATTGGTTGAAGGGACTACTGCAGTAATTACATTGATATGGTTTTTCACCTGTGTGTGTCCTTTCATGTATTTTCTTGTCACCACATTGACTGAATGACTTGTTGCAGTACCTAATTGATGAGGTTTTGTTGCTGTGTGCATCATTTCATGACGTGTCTTCTTGTGGACTAGATGAGTGAAGACTTGTTGCAGTACCTACATGATGAGGGTTTTTGCCTGTGTGCATCATTGCTGAGTTTTCTTGTGACTAGATTGAGTGAATGACTTGAAGCAGTACCTACATTGATGATTTTCTGCGCCCTTCTCTCTCCCCCTGTCTACTCACCCCCAGGGGCCACCCCCACCCCGGGGGCGGGTTTTTTTTAACCGTGTGTCATTTCATGTGTTTGTCTTGTGACCGAGTGAGTAAAGGACTTGTTGCAGTACCTACATTGATGGTTTTTTTGGCCTGTGTGCATCTTTCTGAGTTTTATGTGAATAGATCGAGTAATGAATTGTTGCAGTACCGACCATTTGATGAGTTGTTGCAGTGTGTGTCATTTTCAGTCTTTTCCTAATGACCAGATTGACTAAATGACTTGTTCGTACCTAGCATAAAAAGATGAGGTGTTTCACCCGTGTGTGTATTCGTGTATTTTCATGTTATAGATATACTGAAGGACTTGTTGCAGTACTACAATGATGAGGTTTTTCACCTGTGTGTGTCATGTCCTGTTTGCCTCTTCACCCGATTGACTAAATGACTTGTTGCAGTTACCTACATTGATGACGATTTTCACGTGGTGTCGATTCATGCATTCTCTTGACTAGAAAGAATGACGACTTCTTCAAGTACCTCATTGTGAGGTTTTCACCAGGGTGTACATTTCATGTCTTTTGCATGTTACACGATCGACTAAAATGACTTGTTGCAGTACAGTACCATAATGAGGTTTTTCACCTGTGTGTGTCATTCATGTCTTTTCCTATGATAGACTGACTAAATGATTGTTACAGGACTTGCAGTGAAAAAAGTTTTCACCAGGTGTGTCATTCATGTCTATTTTTGTCACCAGATTGAGTAAAGGACGTTGCAGTTACTTACGATGGTGAGGTTTTAACCTGTGTGTGTCATTTATGTCTTGTCTTTTGTTAACAGATTGAACATGAAGGACTGTGCAGTATTTACTACAGTGATAAGGTTTATAACAATGTGGGTGTCATTCATGTCTCTTTTGTTACCAGATTGACTAAATGAATTGTTGCAGTACTTACAGTGATGAGGTTTTTCACCGGATGTGTCATTTCAGCATTTCTCTTTTGACTAGATAGCCTGAGTCTGGTTGCAGTACTACAGTGATGAGGTTGTTCTCCTACAGGTGCCTTGCATGCCTTGGTTTGATTTCTCCTGTTTTTTTTGTGAAGTCCATGTCTTGTTGACATTACTTCCTGTATTAGTTCTTAGAATTGGAACATATCCAGCCTTGGGGAAGACTGGGTTGCTATACCAGTATGGTGTGATGGTCATTTCATGGTGGTGAAGATGGGAATTATAAGAGTGATGTGTTGAGGAATCTCCTCCTACAGTACTTGCAGAGTGTAGATTTCAGGATGCCTGTGGATATTAGTCTGGTCTTCTACCTAAATATGTTAGAAAAACCATACATTAATGTGAACTGTTTGGGAAGAGAAGTTATTACTCTCATTCTTTTTAACACTGGTGCATAAATTTTTATTGCTTCAGGAGCAAAATGCAAGGCCCATTAGGTACCTACAGACTTTCAACCATTCCCGGAGCGGCGCCCCCAGTTACTGCACTTTCTGCACCCTGCTTTAAAACCTTATAGATTTGCCTTCAGCCCATAATTTCTATCCTTACACACTGTAATGTTTGGCTCAATCACTACCTAGTAAACCATTTGACAGGTATTTTAAATCATTGACTAGTTACAGGCCCAATTGAAGGGATGGGTGATGCTGTTTTTTTTTTGGTAATGAAGGTCCAAATTTTAAGAAAAGTTGAAAATAGGGTCCACTTTTTGGTGATTAGATGTTCAAACAGTACCAAGAAAGGACCATGGGGTGAACACTATAAAGGCACTATCAGTGATTTGCTAAATCAGAAAATCAAAAAAAATCATCAAAAATCAGATTTTTGCATGTCTATAACAAGTATAGGTACACTAACATACCCTGCCAATGAAAGGCAAGAAGAAACCTAATAAGGACAAAATCTGATTTTCGTCATAAATTGTCCGTAAGGACACTTACTACAAACGTAAGTGAATTGGAGATTTGTATCTTTGAACAGTACCTTTTTCTTCCTTTTCTGGCAATTCTTCAGTTGGAAAAAAGCAAATGTATGAGGATCACAACACTCTGGTATTTCTGCAAATAAACACGCCGTGTTTCCACAAAAAGCTTGTGGAATGATAAAGTTGTTAATTTGGGCTGGATCTGAAATGGCGTTAATACTTTCGCTCCGGTTTAGTCCTACATGAGTGGACCTTTTTTCCTTCAACATACTCTAAAAAGGTACTGTAATGGGTGAGGAAAATTCCTCATGATCACAGCTGAATAAGTAAGGACATGACAAGAGCTAACCCCCGCAAAAATCAGAACAATCAACTTGCGGGAATCTTGCTATAGGCCTACAAAGGTCATAATTTGTATGTTATAGCGCCCTCTATATGTCTCATTTCCCATAGAAAGAAACTTTAAAACTAGATTTTTATGAAAAATCCATATTGCCCCGCAATGAATTTCATAAAATTTACATAGGAACCTAGCTACTGATTATTACTACTTTCCAAATCAGTTTTTGGTCAAAAGTGTGTCGCCGTTGATATTTTTTGTTTTCTTATTCTGCATTTTGCTCCTAAGAAATGAGACTTTCTAACCCTGGTTTAAAACTCAGGTTTAAAGTTGGATCCCTTTCTAAATACCAGTCATAACTTCTAAAAGGTCCAATCTACTGTACCCAAATGATTGTTTCTTATAAGTCAACTCTGCTTCCACTCAAACAAATATAAAAGAAAGTAATTATGACGACTTCAAGTAACCGGAGGATCTGTGGAGTCGTCCCCCCATCTTGGGATCTCAAAATACTTAGCTTGTTACAGAGGAATTTTCCCAGAGATTATAACATTCAATATTACCACACATGACCATGTTCTAGCTATTAACTTATTTTGTCATAAATAAAATGACCCACTTCTCCTGCTTTCTGTTAAAATCCTGAAGCTTTAAAGCATTTAAAAATATGTAGTTAAAATAGCAAAACTGCAGATTAATTAGTCCATGTAAATTACCAGCATCCTTCCCTCAGCATCAATGAACCACGCCTCTGTTTTTGGTGTGGGACCAGTGTGGACATCCTCCTGAACATGATTGGTCACTCAGTCCGACACTCTATGCCCATACTTTTCCAAATTTCTGATTGGTCATTAAAGATACCGTCATCAGTATACTACTCTCATTGGTCACATTTTCTATTCATGTAATGTCGTGTATTGCTACATTTTAAATACGCTGCATTGTTGTTGCAAAGGACAGAATTGTATCGTCACTCTGTCATGTCATACCGTACCTCTCACTAACTTGTGTCTTTCTACCATTTAATGTTTACTGATTGAAGTGACCCAATGGGTCATACTACCTATATTGAACCCAAATATGTCGATTTTTGGTAGGTTGGCATTTTTCTGCATGTAACTTTTCCATTGGCTTGTACAGTGGGTGGGAATTGAGATTTGGCAAAAGCAAAGTGATCGCTATCAATGTATAAGGGTTAAACTGAATTTTACTATTATTAATTTATTGTTTTATTATGTAATTGCTTAAACAGAAAAATATGTCATATCTTTTATTGACACTCCCATTGGTGTACTACGGGGTTCCTAGGGACCCAGACTAATTATCCTTTAACTGCATGGATTTTAATGTTTTTTATGAACGAGCGTAGCCTTAAAGTTCGACAAATACAAAAATATAAGTCGGAAAGTATCTTGTTATTTGTAAAATGGAAAAAAATGTTAGTTTTGTGGGCCTCTCGGAACCCCTTGTCCATTACAGAGACATCGGTACATTTCCAGAGAGAAGCGCCCTATTTTTCTGGTCATGCAATCAAGCATGGTTTTCTATAGGGATGACTACGATAGCAGGCAATTCAAACAATGCTGCAGCTTCTTCATGCTTGTTTTGACCAAATAACCTTGAAACTTTTCAGTACCAATTCGCGAAAAATTCTATCCTAAAAAAATCTCCTGTCACTTTAATTAATTTGTAGGCTAACCTTTATGTTTTACTATAACTTTTAAGCAACAAATGTTGTCTATTACATGAATAGCACATAGACTTGTACTCATTGGATTTTAAACACAAAGTCACAAGACCGGTCCAAACTGGGGTGCATAGCAGAGATTTTTTGACGCTTTGTGACACGTGTGACCTGGTGACCCCATGTGACCTTTGTGACAACCATGTGACCTTGTGACACCATGTGACCTTTGTTGACCCATTTGACCTTTGTGACACCATATGACCTTTTGTGACACCATGTGACCATTTTTTATTTATTATATTATTATTACAGAGCCATTTATATAGCGCTCCACAAGGAAACGGAGCGCTTTACAAACACAAAAATGAATATACAAACAAAGGAGAAATATATTACCGAGGCAAAAGATAATGACTTACGGAGCTTTGAAGACCGAAACAGAATCCGCAAGCTTCTAATTCATTCGGCAACTCGTTCCAGGTTTTCTTGGTGCCGCACCAGCGAAGGAGCGGTCGCCAGCTTTTAATTTAGTCCGTGGAAGAGAGACGAGTACGATCGGAAAGGAATCGGAGTCTTTTGGTCTATTTCCTCAGAAACAAAAACAGAGTGTAAATGAACAAGGTCACTGAGGTATAAGGAAGGGGGTGACCCATGTGATCTCAGTGACCCTTGGTGACCTGTGACCCTTGTGACCGCAATTGCAACCATGCCATTAGTGCTCCAATTGACCGCGATGTATTTTTCATACAATTGGGTTACACTTTTTTCAAATGCTCTGCTGCTAAACACTATGACTGATTTCTTCAGATCTTTGTCATTTTGGTATAACACTCTTTCTCTCTCCAGTGCATTGTTCTCCTTCTAATCATCATTTGCCACATCATAAAGCAACCTGATCCGCACAAACCAGGGACCTTGCGGTTCGAGAACTGCCTTTTTTTTTTTTGGCCTTACCCACTAATTAAAGCCTTATTTTAGGTACTCTTTTTTTAAAAGAGCAATGTCATTGGTTGAAAGACCAGGTACAAAGTTGCTGGGTACACCATGTGCTGGGTTACGAGTTTAGGTTATTTTCAAACTACCATGTAAATATTGCAACAAGATCATATTAATTAATCTTTTTTTCATTGTATAGTTCTCCTTTTTCACATATTTTAAAATACTTTTGTTTTAAAGTTACTCAATGAATGATCATTTTTTTAGCATGAAAACTATAACTACTGGTCAGCTGAAGGTAGTATTCACATTGGTGTCTAGAGATCGTGAATCAATTTACCATGTGTCTTGGTATTAGAGCATGGTCTAGTGGTTAGGGTGCTTCCCTGTGGTGCAAATTTTCCGGGTTCGAAGCCTGGCGTAAGTGGGGATCTTTTGCTGGGATTACCGGTACTGCTTTTGATTTCCAAATAGATTACCGCTCTCCTCCATTTCAACTTTGATTTGGGCAAATAACCATGTAAGGCATCCCTTCCTTTGGAGGGGACATTAGGCTGTCGGTCCGTGTACAGAGAGTAACAAGTTGTACATTGTGACTTAGGAGAAGGATTGTGCCCAGTATGCAGGCTGCCATCCAGCTCTCTTTCCTACACCTTTTTTCTAGCTTGATCTATATTTTGTTTGGATCTACTGATGCAACTATTCTGCATTTTAAAGCGTAACGGTACAACTGTTTGGGTGTATTTTTTCAACACGTTTGTTAACTTTTTAAGAGATTTGATGATGACTTTTCACTTGAATGTCATCTTCGTGGTATCCAAATTTGGCATGTCTGCCAATCTTTACTACATGACTTGTGAACATCTCTAGGCCCCTTGCTTTAGTGAACATTGATCAAGTGATATTGATCACATCATTGCTGTGAAGTGGCTACTTGCTGTGTAAGCTGCAATTCATCTCTTTTATTGAGCCTGAAAAAAAAAAAGAACAAAAACGTCTCAATTGGATTCTAAGTCCATGAACTGGGATTCACCACCAATGCTGCTCACAAAAGGCTTACTTCTTGTATTGGTCCTTAGTGGGTTTTTCTGCAGGTAGTAATTGATCACGATTTGGTGTATTTTCCAACATGTGGGCAATTGCACCAATCCTCTTAATTTCCACATGTTTGAAATCACAAGAATCGGACGGTCCCCGCTGTATTTCCACCTGTTGGATATTCACCGCAAAATGTGTATCTCCACACGTTGGTATATCCACCGTTCCCGCTTGTATTTTCCGCATGTGGAAATTCATCACCGAAAAATTTTATTTCCACATGGTGGATAGTCACTGAAAACTGTTTATTCCGCACGTTGTATATTTCAACCGATCTCCGTGAATTTCCACATTGTGGATATTCACCGAAAAATTGTTACTTAACTCCGCCGTTGGTATTTCACATCTCGTGATTTCCACATGTGTATATTCACCGAAAAATGTGTATCCATTTTAAGTCCCTCGCGTTGGTTATAATCCAGATCTCCGTGAATTTTTCCACATGTGGATATTACACCGAAAAATGTTTATCTCCGCACTTTGGTAAATTCACAGATCTCCTCGAATTTTTCCACATGTGGATATCACCGAAAAATTGTTTTTCCGCCCGTATGGTATATTCACCGATCCTCGTGAATTTCCACATGTGAAAGTTCACCGAAAAATGTGTATATCCGCACGTGGTATATTTACCCACACGTTCATTTCCACATGTGGAATTCACCAAAAATTGGTATCTCCGCATATTGGATTGTTTCTAAAAAGTAGTTCATGTTGGGCCAATCACATCCAGGCCCTGTTAACTTAATCCTGTAATGGAACATTCGGGATTCCAGCCAATCAAATCGAACTTCATGTAATTAACTCAATTAAATGACAGACCAATTGGTCTTTCTTAAACCGACACTAGCATCTCTCCGTAATTGACCTTGGTGAGCACAAGAACCCAAGTAACAAAATTGTACTTACTCGACAAGCAGATTTTCGCTGATCTTTCATCATGGGACATGACAATGTCAATCAAACTCATCGTGCTCACTTTTCACGATTTACCTGGCATTCAAATCTTTTTTCCACCTAACTATTTGCTACTATTGGCTCTTTCAGAATAAGCGAATGGTGTGGAAAAAATATAAAATTCTACATATCTAAGCCATTATCAGCAATTTTTTTCACAATGTAAACAATTTGCGCCCCTATTTTTCATCAATCCATTTTTACATTTACCACTGTTGTATTTGGAAATATTGTAAGAAGACCCCTGTAAGTGGGGCTCGCGTAACACAGCCGTATTTGTGCTTATTCTGGAGTATAGTTGTATATACATATCCCCCCCGGTACACTATTGTTCTGTTAAGTTTTGTTCTGTTATAATTCCCACTTATTTTCTTCACAACTTCTCAAGATAATGTTCAATAACTTGCTTATGGTTCAATGATCCTCACCACATGCAACCACACACACCCCACACCACACAACACACACCAACACACAATCACACACATGGCAACACACAGCAAGTACATTAAATCTATTTTTTTGGTTATACTGCTTCATCTTTTCAGTTCTTTATTGTACACTGTCACACAATTGTTATTTTTACATATACTTACTCATATTTTATTCTAGTGTATTATATTTTTTGTTTTTTTTAATTATGATATAATTAACTTAATGATTATACTGCATGGCTTATCTAATAGTTCCTGTCAAATTTCCCACTATATCCATAGTTTTTGTCATCAGTATCATTGGTCCTACCTCCGTTCAGTCATAGCCTTGACGCTGCTTTTACGCACGCGACATCAGATCCATCTTTGTGCGGCGATGTATACGCCGTCGCCTAAACCCCGCGCGGTTTGCTGATGCGGCCGTTCGGGGTCTCGCGCTGACGGTCACCGCATGGAGTCGGGAATGGGTATAGCTGTATATATATATCCCCGAGTACAATATTGTTCTTGTAGTTTGTTCTGATAAAAATTCCCACTCCATTCCTAGTTTTGGGTATTTTTCTTTTCAATATTATTATAGTTTCCTGACTTAATCTTTTATTGCGTGTAATTTCCCTCTAAATTTGTGATATATTTAATACCTAAGATATTTTTGTTGGTCTAGTATTTGTCGTATTTGTAATCTTAGTGTTTTTGTTTTTGTTAATCCTTACCCGTGTTTGTAAGCCAACCAATTGTTTTTTTTTCTGTACAACTGTCTACTAAGTTATCGTACAAATAAGCTAGCAATTTGTATTTCTTAGCCCCTTGGTTGTTTTACTCTGTGCTGCCTTTTTGCTTTCGTCTTGGTGGACTTGTCCACACATCTTGTCTACAGGTATTGTTTCACTTTATTACCCGCTTCTCCTTTCACACTCTCTTCTTATCCTTTCTCTCATTTCTATCTCTTTCTCCCTCTCTCTCTCTCTTTCTCTCTTATCTCTCGCCCATATAACCCCCCCCCGCTTATTTTTTCCTTTGACTTATCATTTTCAGTATGCCGTGCCTGCGGACATGCCTTTACGAACTGCCATTTAACCACCAGCTTCACGCCGAAGACTTTCGCGCATCACTGAATGAATTTTTCACCAACACTAAACTAAACATAATGCAACACGTAATTCCCTTGTGCATCCACCCGTTACGCACAGACCCATATCATCTCAAACAAGTGACCACCCTCCTTCACCCACCCACAAACAACTTAACCCGGTAGCTAGCACACATTGGGTAACACATCTCAAGTCAAAAGGTTTGAGTGATAAATATGTTGATAGACTGACAGGAACCCCCTGAAACGTGATTCTTAGTGCCGCAAGTGGTGGCCTTAATGAGAGGGGGCCAAAACAAAAGTTGGTCATCAGGGGTCAATTTGTAAATTGATCCAATCATGTTGAAAGCACACTAGTTGTGTCTAACCATAATGATTCAGAAAAAGGTATAGTTTGTAATATGTACAGCCTAAAGTTTCAGAGTTATAGGCTCAAAACATCAAAAATCAATGAAAAGGGTCAATTTCAGTTGTACAGGGTCAATTTTTAAATTGCTCCGATTTGGATAAAAATGGTGCAAATTATTGGGAGCTCATTGGATAAAATTAAGGAATAGTTTTTTGAGTGTCCCTCAATTCTTTCTTAAGAAATTAGGAGTGTAACCCGATCAATCCCTTGAATTGCAATGGACGTTGACCTTCCTGTGCCCTCTACATCGGAAACTACGCATTTAGACAGTCAAAAACTATTCCTTATTTTATCCTATGAACTGCCACCAATAATTTGCACCATTTTTTCCATCGGAGGGCAACTTTAAAATTTGACCCCTGGTACGCACTGAAATGACCTTATTATTGATTTTTGCTTTTTTTACTTATAAACTCTGAAACTTTATGCTGTACATATTACCAACTATACCTTTTCTGAATCCTTATGGTTAGACACCTTATATTGTGTGCTTTTCACATGATGGATCAATGTACAACAGTTATTTTTTTTTTGACCCCTGTCCAAATCGAACTTCATGTAATTAAACTCAATTAAATGACAGGCTCCATATAGGTCTTTCTTAAACCTACACTAGCCTCTCTGCTTAATTGACATGATTGATCACAAGACCCAACTACAAAAAGTACTGACTCGAACAACAGAGTTCGCTGATCTTTCATACAATGTCGACCATGACAATGTCAAAACTCATCGGCTCACTTTTCACGATTTACCTGTCATTCACTATTTTTCCACTATCTAGGCTACTATTGGCTCTTCAGATAAGCGAAACTGGTGTAAAAAATGTAAAAAAATTAAACAGTTGAAAAATTAAAATAGCCTTGCCTTCTAAATATTCCTCATATCTCGACCAAAAGCTACAATAAATTCAGTTTTAGATATGAGGTTTTTTTCCCAATCCCCGTGAATTTCCACATGTGGATATTCAACGAAAAATGTGTATCTCTGCATGTTGGGTATAATTCACCGTCTCCGTGCAGTTCCACATGCGATATCCACCGAAAATTTGTATGATCCACAAACTTGGATTATTCACCGAACCCCGTGAATTTCCACATGTGGATATTCACAAAATTTATTATTCCCGCATTTTTGGTAATTCACAGACTCCGTCATTTTATTTCAAAGAATAAAGAGAGTCCACCCAGACTTACGGCTAAGCAAACTGTGTTTCTTAGTCCGGTACCTTAACACTGAAAGCGCAATTTTTAACGCTACTGAATTTTAAGCCAGTTTGTTTTCTGATGGTTTTTTATATATGGTTACTACTGACATGCAACGGAATGCAGAAGCCTCTACCTGGCTGGATATATGTTAGTTGACTTTAAAAATATACACGAAATAGTTTAAAAATCTTTGTTTGGGAAGGAATTTATTTTAGTTTATAAATTAAAATTTGTTTTCATTTTACTTTACCCGGCTCCGGTGTAATTTAGGTCGATTTTTACAGATCTCTCCAATCACTTTCCTACTGTTAACAAAAGCAAAATCTACGTTTAATGCAGTTTCCTCTATGTATCAGAAAATCACTCCAATTTAAGCTGAATGGATTAAATAACGCCCTTTCTCTGATTGATTGGAATTTTTGTAACTTTTAGA
This sequence comes from Ophioderma brevispina, assembly GCA_023653785.1. Taxonomy (NCBI): domain Eukaryota; kingdom Metazoa; phylum Echinodermata; class Ophiuroidea; order Amphilepidida; family Ophiodermatidae; genus Ophioderma; species Ophioderma brevispina. The sequence goes on from JAMKCH010012971.1 coordinate 12,712, forward strand.
TTATCCTGAAGAGGCCTAAACAAATTTCCTGATAAATTGTTCGATGCTTTCATTGTTTCTGTTCTTGTCAATTAAGTAAATCGCGTTTTCTCAACGTAAATTCACCTAAAACCTTGGGTTACTAAAGATTTATTTAAATCGATTCCAATAAAGAACATTATATAAAATATATCACTGCACCGACATTAGAAAACAAGTGAATACACCAAAACTCGACAATTCTTATACCACATCCTTCGTCTATGGGCCAAAAAAATCACATATTCCAACCAAATAGCAGACTTATGACTGCTACTTATTTTACCATTATCTCACAAATATTTATCTAGCTGTCTCTATCTTCATTAATTATCCTTTTCTTTATCTTTTAATCTTCTCTCCTTTTCTGTATCGTTTTTTCATGTCATTTTCTTGTTTGAACTATTTATTCTTAGTAAGTTGGTTCAAACAAGTTGTTATATCAACTTAACGGGTTTTGAAGTCAATAATTTTTCCACAATTATCTCGAGGGGACGAGGCTATGATAGCGATCGGCCCAGGGACCTTCAATATGTATTTATATGAATCAAATTGTGTTGGCACGGTATTTCCAAGTGAGATCTTTATAAAACTGTGCTCATATTTATCTCTGTATTTAATGTAGTTAGACATTAATATTCCTAGTTTTAATTTACCTTATTGATTCCTGGAGGTTCCTGGTGATTTTGGATGACTTATCATGGAATTCCTCAGTGAAAAATATGCCTTCGGAATGATTTAAAGAATAGTTTAACGTTAAATAACTTAGAATTCAACTAGAATTATACAAAAATATTTGTGACACTAACCCAAAGGGCCCTAATTGACACTAACCCTAAGCCCTGAAATTAGTACATAATTATGATAATTAACCGTATCAATTTATTGATAATTATAAACTTAATAAATTAAAACTAAACAATGGCTCTAGAATAATAATCATTCTTAACTTCAGTTGGTTGATTTAATTCTCAGACAAAATGTCACCAGTTGCAAATGTGAAAACAAAGAGATGAAGATGACGCATCGCAAAGGGGGTGGTGGAAAAATGCGGCAACAAGACACTGAAGCAGACCTCTAAATATTTTGATATGCAAAGACTATATAATATATTTGGACGTAGCTCGAAAAGTAGCACAGGAACACACCAATATTTTCGGTAAATCAAAAACCAACTTAGATCTATTACGTGCCCGATTTTATTTTTTGTCGAAAAGGCCTCTTCCAAGTTCTTAAACAAGTGTTTCGCTATTCGATAATTCAAGCAATGTGTGTTCCGTACTTCAAATATCGTCAGAACCCATTACGAGGTCTGTGCCTACGCCCTTATTTTTCCCATCAAAACAACTTCGTTGTTCAGTTTGCTTCATATATTCGTAAACTACACTCTCAGCTACATTTGTACACAAATTTAATTCTTTCAATCAAAAATAATAACGAGAATAACATGCCTAAGGCAACGTGTATGAATATTACTTTCAGTGAAAGGTTTATCCCACACTTTTCACATTTAGAGGTCTGCTACTTGAACATAAATGATTACATTTTCATGGTTTACATTTTCTGAATTTTATCATAAAGATCTATGTGGTGATTTCAACTACCAGAAAAAATCACTCGATTTGAGTTCTCTCTACAACTTTGAGTTATGAACATTTGTTGACGGCTACGTACCGTCACCCGAGAATGCCTAAGCATCGTCTTTAACCCTAACTATACGACTTGCTGTTTTTTCCGAACTATTCTTTTACCACACAGCTGCAAAACACCGACACAACCAAAAGTACAAATAAAAGAGCTCTGTCTCCCTCTCCCACCTTCCCCCCCCGATCCCCTCCCATCGGACACCTGTTCCAAACAAACCGTTGCGATTTTCTGAATCTACATTCGGATAAGGATCTTTTTGGGGAGTTCAGAAGAAGTAGATTCAATTTTTAAAATTGGAAAAACAAAAAAAGATAAGTTTTTCTGTCTTCATTTGCATTCTGCATTTCTTTCATAAATCTTGAGCACAAGATTTTGAGACAAATCTAGAGCATAAAGTAGCCAGTTCAATATTTTGTTGGGAATTGGTATTTAGTTAAAAATTAAATCTTGCTCAACACTTGATAAATTATTTCCTAAACAATTACAAACGTAACACTGCAAAACTATCAAATCTTTTTTAAAAAAAAAAAAAAACACGGCTATCAATATCCCTGATACCACCAATTTGATTCATTAAACATGCAGCAAAACTAAGCGCGGCCGCCAAATGATGCCGATTTCAATGGATGTGATAAGCCACTATTCACCCAAACATGCAATTAGCTCCAATTCCAAGTTCCCGTCAATCTCGGACACCAATGATCTGAATATACCATTTAATACAGCTCTTAATTTGTTGTTTGTACAGGTATTAAAATGAGCACGATTTTAAACTTTACTCAACTCTTATGATATTCTATGATACATGGATAATTTGCTCATGTAATACTAATTTGACTCTTAGTTGTTGGCCATTTTGGGGGATTCATACTGGTCACTCACTTTTTTTTCACTGTAATTTCATTTTTAATCAACTGATTACTTCTAACGAATAAATATATGACATACAATTGAACGGGGATCGGTGAATGTACCGACATGCGGAGATTACGCATATTCGGTGAATATCCACACGTGGATTGAAAGGGGATCGGTGGTGAACTATACCAAACCCCCCCCCCCCCCCCACATGCGGGAGCTAGATAAGGCAGTATTCGGTGAATATCCACCAGTGGATGCATGAACGGGGATGGTGAATATACAAACGTGCGGAGAACCGCACACATTTTTCGGTGAATATCCACATGTGGAAATTCGCGGAGATCGGTGAATATACCAACGTTGCGGATTATACACATTTTCGGTGAATATTTTTTACCACATGTGGAAAATACACGCGAATTTTAGCGAATACACATGCGGAAATAAACATTTTTCGGTGAAAATCCACATGTGGAAATTCACGGAGATCTGTGAATATACCAACGTGCGGAGATACACATTTCATGTGAATCATCCACATGTGGAATGCACTGAATTTTGCGGAAAATATCCACAGTGGAAAACACATTTTCGGTGGATATCCTCATGTGGAAATTCACGAGATCGGAAATTTACCAACGTTGCGGAAGAAGATACACATTTTTCAGTGAATATCCCACATGTGGAAATACACGAATTTTAGCGAATATCCACATGCGGAATAATGGAATAGGAAAAAGACAAGAGGAGGGGGGAATCTCCACATGTAAAAGGGGTGGGGGTGCGGCGTTAGGGTATGTGTATTTCCACAAATAAGAGGATTGGGATATACCATTTTTCGGTGTGATATCCACATGTGGGAAATACAAGCGGATCGGTGTTGATTTCCACATGTGGAAATTCAAGAGGATGGTGAATTTCCGCATGTGGAAATACACCAATCTGTGCCTTCAAAAAAAAATAGGTTTTCTGCATGCCTAATGATTGTATAATATGCAACATGTAGTGTTGGTAGTCAAACTTATGTTTGCTGCAACAATCAATGTTTGTCACACGGGAATACAATATAGTACCTCAAAGCTAGAAATTAATTACTATCCCAACTCAACAGCAACCTTCCATGATCAAGATTCTGAGAGCAGGTGATGTAGACCCTAACCCAGGGCCTGATTTGATTAATAAGAACCAATCAGCAAGACCCCCGCTGTGTACAGGTAAGACTCGAAAATAGACTTTTTGACATTGGAAATTCCATCAGTAATATGTCATTAGCCCCAGATGTCTGGGCTCACATTTGTGGATTTTGGTAATAATATAAACAGTCGAACCACCCTTAACTCATAGGGGTGTACTTGGTGGAGTACGCACTCATAACATGCCTACTCCGCATTCTAGACATATCTGCGTTATGCCCTTAGCGTCTCGTTCGGATTTTTTAATTTCACCAGAATTGCAGACCATGTGCAGCAGATTCCAGTTCTCTTATCGACAAGAAAGGAGACAGCCTTCCAAAAGGAAAAATTCATCTGTCTCTCATTCACATCTCTGTCAATTTTCCTGTAGTGAACAATACCTTAAAACATTTGCTCCTGGAATGCTCAATCAATTGGAATAAAAACTCAATCTATAGTGTCTTAGTTCTTGATAAATCAATAGATGTATTTTCCTCCAAGAAACATGGTTGGGGGATTCAACTGAGGGTGCATAATAGCGGAATGCACACCACCAGGATACTCTTTCCTGATTTCCCCAGAGGCGAAGATCAAAGAGGTGGTGGTGTTGGTGGTGGGTGTAGGGGTTCTTATCGTACTGTATTTAAATCGACTATTGAACTCTTGATGAAGTTCAAAACTAATTCTTTTGAAAAAAGGCTTGTTGTAGTGCTTACCCGAACAGGCATGATGTTTATTCTGGGGTATATAGGCCACCACAATCTGAAGATAATGAAAGCTGAAAACAAGTGTTTCTTGCAAGATTTTGCTAACTCTTGGAATTATATTTGAAGGTGTCTGTTAAGCCAACAAAATGGTCATAGTGGGGGACATGAAATATTAATGTAAATAAGCCCGATAGATCTGATGTGTCTCAATTTCTTGATTGTATCTTTGCCAATGGTTTTTAGACAAAACACATATGTGAACCAACGCACAGTCATGGATAAAACACCCTTTGACTTGCTTATAGTAGAATTGATGACGATGTCATCCTTGATTATCATGTCCAAGATCCACTTGTGCTGCCACCCACTTCATGTTATCACGATCAAACTTCATTGCACCTTAAATCGTGTTGAACCACGTCCACCTAGGGTTACACGTTCTGTCAGAAATTTCCATGATATTGACATCTTTCCATTTATTAATGAGCTTAGAAAAGATCTGTGAATATGCAAGTTGTAATTCAATAATTATGGTGTCTTCTTACACTAATATTTGGAAATTTGTTCTGACAATACGCTCCATGGAAAAACTAAAAAGGTTTCTACCGTAGCCGTCTGCCTGGTACCAATTGTTGGAAATCAGGGAGGCTCGTAAAGTCCGCGAAGATTAGAGCGTAAATGGCGAAATTCACATGCTTCATCATGATCGTTTCTGCGTATGTGATAACTTGCTTGATCAATAATATGATCACTAGAGCCAAGACTGATTACTTCAAGTCTAAGAAGACCGAGTGGCAAATTCGAAAGATCTCTTCCGTACAGTAAAGGTTGATGAATAGGTCTAATAAGTCCTTGCCTGTCATGAGGTGCTATTAATGTTTGAGTAAAAAATTTGCCACCTTTTTTGAGACAAATCTGCTACAATAACATCGAGTTGTATATGACTGTTTCCACCTGATGTGTGTTATAGTGAGATCAGCGGACAACAACGCATTAAATTGTTTCATCCTGCATCAGTTGAGGAAGTTGAACGGGTGATAAGTAAACTTTCCAACAAGTCTTGCATGCTCGATCCGCTACCTACCTGGAGTTGAAACAAACATGCATGTTTTCTCATCTTTCATTACTAATGTTGTTATGCCTCATTACATGATGGTATCTTCCCTGAGCCTTCAAGCATTGCTGTTATAATTGCCGGTGGGAAAAAGTCTGGTTGTGATTAATTACAAATTTGAAAAAACTAAGGGCCCATTTCAAAATCCAAAATTCTTGCCCAAGGTTCATTGAAAAGTTGTTTCAAACAGGTCATGCTCTTGTGGAGCAGACCTATTTCGAGCAGTTTCAAAGTGCTTACCGGGAGGGGCACAGCCACAGAGACGGGCCCTGTTGTTAAAAGCCAAGGGCGATATACTTCGTGAAGTTGATCAAGGCAGGGTTGTTCTTATGGCTATGTTAGATCATTACTTGCCGCCTTTGATACCATCAACCATGATGAAACTCTCATTCGTCGTCTCAACATTACTTTTTGTATTTATTGGTTCCGCCCTTTCCTTGCCGGGATTTAAAATAATATATCAGAACCGCAGCAGCCGTCAGGTCTGCATTGATGGTGCCCTGTCAGATGAAATTCAATTTATGTGTGGGACCCTCAAGGATCCATTCATGGGTCCTCTGCAAGTTATCACCTACATTCAGTTCCTATTGGACAAAATTATACGCAACAAACAAGTTACTCTTTCATGACATCAGATGACTCACAAAAATTACTGTTGTATGATCCAAAGAAAGCTGGTGAACAGAGATGCTGGCCTTATATCGCTTCTCACCTGTGTATTGACGGAACTACCGTGCTGGATGGAAAAATAAATAAATTAAAACTCACATGGAACAAGACTGAATTCATTGTTTTGGATCCCCTCACAACATAAAACAACAAACTCGGTTGCATATCTCCAAGGTGGAAACATAACTGTAAAACCAACCACCTCGGTTCGCAACCTTGGGGAAGTTTTTCTGGACTCAACCTTCTCCATGAAAACTCTCATTTATGTCGTACACTTAATTTTCAATCAGGAATATTTTCTTGTATACGAAGATACCTGGATATTGACTCATGCCATCATATTGTGCGCTCGCTTGTTCTGTCCTAGAATGGATTATGGAATTCATTCTTGTTGGTACAAATCTAGACGCTTAACTGCAAAGGATTCAAGCATTCAAAAACGGGCTGTCCGTATCATTTTTGGCTTGAACGCCGCGTGATCAAATTTTTCCATATTTAAAGGCCGGACTCAGAGATTTCATGAGGAGGGCGCCCTCAATTTCCAAAAAAAAATCTTGTTTTTTGCATGTACATTCTGCTGTCCATATTCTAATCACTGTGTGGAATTGCTAAGCTTAAAATCGATTCCTCATATAGAAAATCACAACTTGGTAATAATATTTTCCGGGGATCGGAATTTTTGTTTACACAGTATCTATGGGACATAATACTACACAACATGGTTTACTGCATCAAACGAAAATTCCGATTCATCTCAAATTTCGGAATTGTGCATTTCAGGTTACTATCTTTAGTTCTTGTGATATTTCATTTATTACACAAAAAAATAATCTTCGAATCTCTGAGTCAGACTTTAACAGATCTTCACTGGCTTCCAGTAAAAGAACGTATCAACTTGAGTTGCTCCTATAATGTTTCATGGTTACATGGCCTCTGTGTGCCCCTAGATTAGTAATCTCCAATGATGACATCAATCTCGCCTCATCTATGGACACTGGTGGCTACTCTCTCTACGTTCCTCTCAGGGTATTACTAGACTGGTCATACCCACCCCACCCCACAACTACCCCCCGTGCTGGTGATCACTCTTTCATGTTTATGGACCACGTCTATGGAATACACTTACATCCACAAAATTCAGCATTCCTGGCATCCCCACTCAGTAGCTTCAAAAAAGCTCCATCAAAACATTTATTTCCTTTGTTTGGTTAATTGTACTTTTTTAAAAAGATATGACAATAAATCTCGCCTCATATATGGAAAACTGGTTCGCTACTCTCTACGTTTCCTCTCTCAGGATATTAAGAGACTGGTCTACCCCCCACTACCCGCCGTGCTGGGTGATCAATGATTTTCATTGATTATGGAACACGTCTATGGATCACTTCCATCCAAAATTCGCATGGCTCCCACACTCGGCTTCAAAAAGCTCATAAAACTATTTATTTCCTTGTGTTTATTTGTAATTTTTAAATTTTTTAGGTTATTTTCTTGTTTGTAATGCGCCTTGATATTCATTGATTTGGAGCAATATAAGTCTTGTATGTATGTATGTATGTACATGTACATCGCACTAGTTTCACTAAGAGAGGGTGAAAAACCCCTGACTGTATCCGCACTTGCCCCAGCTTAAGAAAAAAGCGGGCCATGTAGGCGCATCCGTATCATGGATACACACAGCCCCAGATTAGCTTACTCAGCTGAAAAAAATCCTGACAACACCCAAGCCACTGAATGTAAATAGTGGGTATGACAAAAGAAAATTCCCTGGGAAAAATCAAACCTACTTATTTTAAAATTATTGCCAAATTATTAAATCGCGTTTCCAAATCCAGCCAGTTCTCTCTATTAAATTATTAACCTAGCGAAATGTAATTGAACTACTGTTTTCACCTATATGACCATGTCTCATTCATTTCTTCTTGAAATTGTTCCACAGCAGTACTTATTTTTTTTGGTTGGTTAATTCATGGCATCAAAAGCATTTCTGATGTATGTTTATGCCAATTCATGGACTGATTGTGAAATTTAACAAGTGCTTTATAAAGGGTACTTCATCATGTTTACATGCCGTGTTTTAACACATGTTCACATAGAATAAAGGTCGACCCCAATGGCCCGATCGCTATTACTTGTCCGGCCTGAACAAAGGAGTGACATAGCTTTCAGGCAGTTATTGTGCATGGGTATCGCGAACGCCGACTTCATACGCTCGCGATTACAGCTGCAGCTTAAGCCTACTGTGATTGCAAGTGTTAAGATTGACGTGAAAGCAATGCCGTCACTCCTTAGTTCACCAAAGTATAATAGCCTCGTCCTCAGAGACGCCAGATTTTACCGAAGTGGTTAAAATGTTGGTATCAGAAGAAAGCAACTATTTTATCATTTACCCTGTGAAAATCTGAGGGCAAAGGATGTTTTGTTTGGATGTTATATGAGTGAAAACATATGCACTTTCTGGTGGACCAAATTAAGTTTGACCAATACTTATGGGGCTTACAAAAATCATATTTTTAGCTCTTCACATGAAAATGGATTGAAATAGTGGGCACTCAAAAACTTTACGGATGGGTTTTGGGGTCAAGGTCATTCAGGAAGATGAAAACTTTATATAATTTAATTTGCGGCACTCCCCCTATTATAGTTGAACTCTCAGAGGGGTCTAATTTAAGTCCTTGCAGTGGTTAAATTTGAACCTTTGTCGGTAATACCTCTTACCCTACTAGTGACTTTAACCCCCAAGGTCACCCACACTAACATGGGACTACAAGAAAACATTTTGGTGTGGGCACCAATATGTATTCCCCACGCAATGGTTTAGAATTATAAAAACTCCAAAAAATAGCCAGAATGGTGGCAGATTAAAATACAGTTTCCAGAAAAAAATAAATAAATTTTAGTTTTTTTGATTTTTTAGGTTTTTTAAAAACTGAATATTGATATATAAAAAGTGGTATCTCAAAATTGTTGATTTCAAGTTTGACTGTACTTCGTGTTCTTAATTAAACATTTAACAGGATGGATAAAGGGTGCCCATTAAAACTTAACACGGGCAATACATAATATGCTCCAGTGAGCACATGTTAAAGCCGACTCAGAGATATCAAATATTAATTTTTGCGATATTAAAGGCGACTCAGACGATTTCGAAATATAATTTGTTGGTGTACTAATTAAAAATAGTCATCTCAAAGTAAATGCCTAATGCCAAAGTTAGAGAAGATCAGATTTTTTGTTTCATGCCAGTTTTAAAACATTTATGCACAGTATAACCATGCCATAGGATAGTGTATAAAAAAATTTCTGGGATCCGAAGTTATAAACAAAAAAGTTGTGATTTTCTATATGAAAGACTTCGATGTGTGAGCTTAGTTATTTTCACACAGTGAGACTAAGTATATGGGACCACGCTCCTGTATGTAAAAAAACATGATTTGTTTGAAAAATGAGTGAGCACTCATCGGGAAATCGATGAGTCAGCCTTTAATTAAAAATAGTCAATTAGAACTATATAGTCATCTAAAATTGATCAATTCCAAAGTTAGAGATGAGTCAGATTTTTCATTTTGATGCAGTAAATATTTTGTATGGTACAAGAAAATTGAGGGTGCCATCCTGGAAATCTGAGTCAGGCTTTAACAGGTCAATTTGCGAGATATTACAATTCTAATACTAAAGTGATGACCTCTTATAAAAGCGTTAGTAAACACTACTTGCAGCATTGCCCAATTCCAAAGGTTGAGATGAATCAGATTTTTATTTTGATGTATAAAAGTTATGGGTGTACATTTTACCTAGATTCTGTGTATAATGAAAATTCCAGATGGGATTTACAAAGTTGCAAATTTTCTATGAAGGGACATCAACTTTGAGTTAGCTAGCCTATCACACAAAGGACATCAATTTTGAAGCGTAGCTAGCCATTTCACCAGTGGTTGTGGACAAAGAAAATTCTGTTATGCAAAAAAAAAACATGACTTGTTAGGAAAATTGAGGGTTGCCATTTTTTTTCCCCCCCCCCCTCGAGAAATCCTGAGGCAGTCGTGAAGTTCATTCCCACAGTGCACCAGTTTATGGAAATTCACTTCAATAGGTTGATTTGTGATCACACAAAAACCATTCTAAACTAATTAAAAGCCTGACTTTTACATTCATTTTAAATTTAGCCCACAAGGTGTTTATAAAATGTTAGCATTATCATTGTTATATTGTTATTATGGCTGAACAAATTTCTGAAATGTAGACACCTAACACTATGACTAATAGTCTCATCCCAGGGCACAGTTCAATCTAGCTTCATCACCAGTGTATGAAAACAAATACATCTGGGTTTTTAGTGTATTATGGAATATTATATATATACTCCATAAAATAAGTATTGACCACATATTGAGTGGTTTCACGAAAACAAAATTATTTAACCATACTAATGAATGATATAGTGATGCTATTGTATAAGTGTTATGCAATACGGCCGCATGTTTGCGTCATACAGCAATAGGAAGTTACACATTATGAAAGCGTCATGTTGAAGGGTATGACGTACTGTTGACATATCCGTATCGCATAACACACATGCCACTAGCACAATTAAAAAGTGCTGTAATTTATTATGGTTAGTATAATTCTGTTTATCCAAGGGAAAAACAAAGATATATCGATGTGTTAATTAAAGGGGGATGGCCCGATTTAAGGATATGAAGTTTTCACTTTGACGATTGGGCCTTCACTCCAAACCCCGTCTGTACAGTTTCGTGCCGATATTTCAATCCGTTTTGATGCGAGAGCTAAAAACATGATTTGTAAGCCCGTGAGACTATGTAAAGTTAAGTATTGGTCGACCATAATGGGCCACATTTTCACTCATAACTTTCCAAACAAAACATTCCTTGGTTCTAAGATTTTACAGGGTAATGAGGAAATAGTAGCTTTCTGTGACTGAAATGTTGACCAATTCCGGTAAAATCTGGAGCTTCTGGGGACGAGGCTATGATTTTTATAGCGTTATTGCAATAAGTTATTCTTGTTCGGTTCTCCTTTAAAGGGACCACTCTCCGTGATAGCCAACGAGCAAATCTAAATTTTGCAGGAATAGCTTGAAATGAAGGATAAGACTGTAGAATCTCATAAGTTACTTTTTTCCAAACTGAGGAATGTACTGAAAAGGAAGAAACACAGCCGTGTTCAAAGATAGGAATCGCCCATCAATATTGTTGCAGTATAGTGTCCGTACGGACAGTAATGATAAAACTTCCGATTTTGGGTCCATTAGTGCGGGTGGTGGAGTGTGATGCGGCTGTGGACAGCAGAGTCAAGGATGGGTGGGTGAAGTTTAGGAATGTGGGGAGTTGTTACTTGGGAGAAAGATTTCCTTTGAAGATGAAAGGGATGGTGTACAGGAGTTGTGTGAGATCAGTGATGCTGTATGGAAGTGAGACATGGTGCCTGATTGAAAATGAGATGGGGATTTTGAGAAGGGCGAAGAGAGAGAGGAGCGAGAGCAATGGTGAGAGCAGCAAGTGTGGTGTGAAAGTGATGGATAGGAAGAAAGACTTGAGGATTTGATGCAGAGTTGGGTTGGGAAGAGGCGGCTGACGGACTGGCGAAGGCGAATGTTGTTGTTTTGTATGAATGATGGTATGGGCACGTGCTGGGGAGGGATGTTGAGCATGTTTTTAAGAAGGGCCCTTTAGTTCGGGGTGGGTGGTTTGAGAAGAGGGGCCGACCAAAGCGGACATGGAGGAAGCAAGTGGAGGAGGAGAGTAGGAGGGTTGGTTGAGGATGGGGGACTGCGTTGTGAATCGGGCGAAGTGGAAGGAGGGAGTAAGGGCGGATGCTACGAATGTGAGGTGAATCCCGGCCACCCCCGGTTGGGGGACAAAAAACCGGATTTAAAACTTTGTTGTTAGCTACTATCTATATTATGGCCATGCATTTTGCGATTTCTCGGTGGCACAAAATGCCAAAAAATTGGGTCCTCTTAAAATTGCGTCATTTTCATAGAAAAGTAATTAAACCATTTTCGTTCACCATTAGTATAATCAAAGTATACATTTTCAGGAAAGGAAAATTTCACACGGATTCCAAAAAACTGATACCTTTTTAAAGTAGGGTGAAGTGTAATAAAGTTAAAGCCAAAGGCAAGCAGCAAATTTTCCATTTTTTTGGGGAGAAAATTAATTCACCTATCTTTTTACGGATGATACCCCATGTCAATAAGATACTATTTTTGAAACTGCTCCGAATGAGAGCTTTTATTTTTTTTAAATACTATACTTGCCCTATACCCTCTGTTTGGTTTTCAGATGTGCAATCATTTTCGCGACATGATGGAATTCCATACCTTAAAATGAAGTTATGTGTCTTAATACTAAGGAAAAAAAAAACCAAGAAAGTATTTCAATTTAAAACATACCACAAATAAATTCACCTGCTAATTAAATTGTACAATAATTAATAGGATGAGACTCAGGGATTCTATACACGACGAAAATGGAAACCATAATGTGCACTCATCCACTGATTTCAACAAAACGTAGAGTGGTGATTTTGGATCTTCCTGCAAGTCAACACCTACATACAAAAACCACTCTTTTGGTACATGCTCCTGTTGAAAGGTCTACTTTACATGATTCTTTGAAAAACCTGTTAACCTACATTGTATGTGTGTTCCATATTCCGACATTTGTTTTTCAGCAACCCACTGCGATTATTCATCTGAAGTAACATTAAAGGAGAAAATACTCAAAAAAAAAAGGACCTACACATTGTTTGTTTAATTATGTCATTATTATGTCAGCACAGTAAATTTATCAATAGTACCCCCCCAAAAAAAAAACAAAGGAAAATGCTAATTGCGGAAGAATCTACGAATCTCTTAACCATATTTGCTCATCCTCGGACTTGAGCCCCAGACATGAAAGAACGATTTTTATTTTAATAATTAAATTAACTTTTTTATCATGTACCCAATAATCATATTGTCATCAAAACAAATAATGTCAAAAATAAGGGTAATAGCAATTCATGAAAGTTCCAGCATATCCTGATATCCTTACTGAGGTATATAGTTTACATATAGTCCTCCAGATCGGGTACCTCAGGCTCCCCGATACCAGTTTTTTTTTAATCTAAACATAATTATGAATGCTACTGCTAACATAGAGATTTATAACTCATTTTAAAGCACTCATCAAGAGCTCAATTGATTGGTAATTGGGCTCAGGTTAGGTTGAGTGTTCAAGTGCTTAAAATTATATCAAACCGAGATTTTCGCACAGATGTTCTGGCTCCTTAGTGCGGGTGGTGGATGTGAGGCGGGATGCGACAGCCAGAGTAAGGATTGGGTGGGTGAAGTTAGAGAAGGTGGAGAGTTGTTACATGAGAGAAGATTTCCTTTGAAGATGAAAGGGATGGTGTACAGTAGTTGTGTGAGATCAGTTATGCTGTATGGAAGTGAGACATGGTGCCTGATTGAAAATGAGATGGGGATTTTGAGAAGGGCGAAGAGAGAGAGGAGCGAGAGCAATGGTGAGAGCAGCAAGTGTGGTGTGAAAGTGATGGATAGGAAGAAAGACTTGAGGATTTGATGCAGAGTTGGGTTGGGAAGAGGCGGCTGACGGACTGGCGAAGGCGAATGTTGTTGTTTTGTATGAATGATGGTATGGGCACGTGCTGGGGAGGGATGTTGAGCATGTTTTTAAGAAGGGCCCTTTAGTTCGGGGTGGGTGGTTTGAGAAGAGGGGCCGACCAAAGCGGACATGGAGGAAGCAAGTGGAGGAGGAGAGTAGGAGGGTTGGTTGAGGATGGGGGACTGCGTTGTGAATCGGGCGAAGTGGAAGGAGGGAGTAAGGGCGGATGCTACGAATGTGAGGTGAATCCCGGCCACCCCCGGTTGGGGGACAAAAAACCGGATTTAAAACTTTGTTGTTAGCTACTATCTATATTATGGCCATGCATTTTGCGATTTCTCGGTGGCACAAAATGCCAAAAAATTGGGTCCTCTTAAAATTGCGTCATTTTCATAGAAAAGTAATTAAACCATTTTCGTTCACCATTAGTATAATCAAAGTATACATTTTCAGGAAAGGAAAATTTCACACGGATTCCAAAAAACTGATACCTTTTTAAAGTAGGGTGAAGTGTAATAAAGTTAAAGCCAAAGGCAAGCAGCAAATTTTCCATTTTTTTGGGGAGAAAATTAATTCACCTATCTTTTTACGGATGATACCCCATGTCAATAAGATACTATTTTTGAAACTGCTCCGAATGAGAGCTTTTATTTTTTTTAAATACTATACTTGCCCTATACCCTCTGTTTGGTTTTCAGATGTGCAATCATTTTCGCGACATGATGGAATTCCATACCTTAAAATGAAGTTATGTGTCTTAATACTAAGGAAAAAAAAAACCAAGAAAGTATTTCAATTTAAAACATACCACAAATAAATTCACCTGCTAATTAAATTGTACAATAATTAATAGGATGAGACTCAGGGATTCTATACACGACGAAAATGGAAACCATAATGTGCACTCATCCACTGATTTCAACAAAACGTAGAGTGGTGATTTTGGATCTTCCTGCAAGTCAACACCTACATACAAAAACCACTCTTTTGGTACATGCTCCTGTTGAAAGGTCTACTTTACATGATTCTTTGAAAAACCTGTTAACCTACATTGTATGTGTGTTCCATATTCCGACATTTGTTTTTCAGCAACCCACTGCGATTATTCATCTGAAGTAACATTAAAGGAGAAAATACTCAAAAAAAAAAGGACCTACACATTGTTTGTTTAATTATGTCATTATTATGTCAGCACAGTAAATTTATCAATAGTACCCCCCCAAAAAAAAAACAAAGGAAAATGCTAATTGCGGAAGAATCTACGAATCTCTTAACCATATTTGCTCATCCTCGGACTTGAGCCCCAGACATGAAAGAACGATTTTTATTTTAATAATTAAATTAACTTTTTTATCATGTACCCAATAATCATATTGTCATCAAAACAAATAATGTCAAAAATAAGGGTAATAGCAATTCATGAAAGTTCCAGCATATCCTGATATCCTTACTGAGGTATATAGTTTACATATAGTCCTCCAGATCGGGTACCTCAGGCTCCCCGATACCAGTTTTTTTTTAATCTAAACATAATTATGAATGCTACTGCTAACATAGAGATTTATAACTCATTTTAAAGCACTCATCAAGAGCTCAATTGATTGGTAATTGGGCTCAGGTTAGGTTGAGTGTTCAAGTGCTTAAAATTATATCAAACCGAGATTTTCGCACAGATGTTCTGGCTCCTTAATGTTAGCGGACCAGTTCAGCAAAACGCAGGGGTGGCCTCCTACCTCCATTATTAGTTGCATCTGGTCCTATCATTGCAGGGCATGTTACTACAAACATGCAAAAAATCTGATTTTTGATGATTTTTTCGATTTTCTGCATTTAGCAATCCTGATAGTGTCCTTTAACCGTGGCCATCCAAGGCTACGAGGGTGGCACATCCACCAAATAACGCTCCATTGAAATACCCCTAAAATGACTTGAAAATAAGTTCAAATTTTCACCCCACATTGACATCATTTTGATGTGTTGAATATATTTCTATATCAAAAAAAGATGAAAATTTTTTCAAAAATATGGTAATTTGATACTGATACAGGATAGAATTCGAGATACAGCTTGTGGAATAGCGCAACCACTTTTTCCACCGACACGTAAATCCAGAGGTGCGATTGGTACTTTACGTGTATTTCAATGGAGCGTTTATTTTAGTGGTGTGCGCCCGTAAGTAACTGACAAGTGTTTTAGTACATGGTCAAACCAGAGGGTGTTTTGAGTCAATCTCCCCAATGCACCCGGTTTTGGGAAATTTCACCTCAATAGGTCATGTGATCCCACAAAAATCCTATTCTTAACACATAAAAATCTGACATTAACGCCCAATTTAGCCCACAAGCATTAGTACTAAGGTAATTTTTTACATTAATTCTGGAATGTCCTACCCCCTGACTTGAGGTCACCCTGTGATTGCAAGCACTGGCCACCATATTTCGAAAACTGTCAAACCAAAGAGAGCTAGCATGGATGTGTCATAACAGGTGCTTTATACATTGGTCAATAAAGAATATACTCCAAATCCTTCACCCCCTTGCACATTTTTAGATGGGCCCCAGCAGTAGATTAAATATATCCAAACTAGAACTTTGGATGGCTGAGATATATAATCTTGACATATTTACAAAACAACTGGTTTAAATTCGTACTTGGAACCAAATATTTTGAGATTCAAAATAAATATATGGCCATGGTTGACAAATTTTCCACATTAGTGTAAATAATTAAAGAGGCATTCGTCATGCACAGCCTTGTCCCCCAACGTAGCTAGAGACCGCTACCACTGTCTGGCGTATCATTTAGCACATTTTACAATATTATAAATTATAATCAAATAACCTCCCTGAAAAGAGCACTTAATTGGAATGTCTCAGAAATGCAGGCAAAACAGTAGTGTCTTCACGTATGAGGTGAGAAATGAGGCCCGCAGTGTCCACAGATTATTATAATTGAAGATCATCTAATCCATGGAGGGAATTCATGTGGTTGTTCATTTTCAATTCTATGCGTGGAGTATGTATGTCTCCTTCACCTTCAAACTTTCTGCATGGACTAGGAATCATATACAGCTCTGGTTTAACTTCCAAGCTAATTAATGCCTGTTGCTCCCTGCTGGGTCACAGGGTGGGCATGCACATGCACATTTGGTCCATGTGGCAGGGTACGTGGTCAGATTTCCAATGCAAGCAGTAGAGGGCAGTATAGCCCAAATTTACAGAGGCTACAGGGTGCACAACCCCTCACCACTCCATGTTTGGGAATGGTATTAACAAAACCTTTGTGAGATATATTTTGCAGTCCTTTGGGGACCGTTTCCTAGTGGGAGGGTGGTATTAAAAAAGTGACCAATTAGTATAGCTTCACAAATTCTGATTTTGAAATTCGATTCTGGGTAGAAACTAGGCCCTTGACTTCCGGCCTTGGCGAAATTAAGCAGCTATGAGGCACACCTGTGGCTCAGAATAGAGATCATATTGATAGTGCTGATGTTTCTACTAGAATAATTTAATGAAAAATAGCATCATCTTTGAAGTTTCAGTTGTGGTCTATAGGGAATTCAAAATAGTGTCATGGCGAGGCAGGGGCGGCGCCAGGGTAAATAATGAGAGGCCGAAACATCATGGGGGGGGGGGCGAACACCCCCCTGGCACACCCCTTGCAAGCTAGGTGCAAATCAAGGGCATGAGGTGGATCTTTATTGAATTTCATTGTGCGTTTATTATAGTGGTGTTGCAACCCTACACCCTATAGGGCGCACACCCTCACCGCGGCCGCTCGCATACTGACGTATTGCAAAATGCCATTTCGAGAAAAATGGCTTTAAGATTTTGCGATTTTAATTTGCCCAATCCTGTTCATTACAGGGCCATGGCCCAATTTGCTAGGGTCCGTATGCACAGAGTTAAGCCAGGTCTGAAGTTAGACTGGTCTAAGTGTAATTTTATCCCACCAGGAAATAACATTTCCTTTTTATTAACATGGGGTATTTTGGTATTTTGAAATTTGCATTTTAATCTAGTAAAATTTGCTAGTTACTTTATGACGAAAACTTAAATAACTGTCAATTTTGGACAAACTATTTTGCCTTAGACCATGGTTTAACTACACCTGTCCTAACTATTGTCATACGGCCCTAATAGCTCGTCCCCAGAACCCCAGATTTTACCGAAGTGGCCAAAATTTTGGTAGCGAAGAAACAACTATTTTTCTCATTTACCCTTGTGAAATATTTTGGGGCTAAGGCGACGAAATAAAAAAACCCTGTTTTACGGGACCGACCGACCCAGATTTTTTCAGTTTTTCCCAGAATTTTGTTTTTATTTTTTCCCAAAAATCATGTAAAATCAGCCTGTTTTTAGCCCAAATTTATAAATTTTGGCATTTTTTTTAGAAATTTGTTTGTAAAACAAATTATTAATTTTTTGCTCTTGATTTTTCAGATTTTTTGGGCTATTTTAGGCCAATTGTGAGCTCCAGAAAGAAAAAATTAAAAAACAAGAAAATATTCGCCCGCCCTACCGACCCTACTCGACAGGTCCCGCTTTCCCGTAAAACAGGGTTTTTCTTTTTTCGTCGCCTAAAAGATGTTGGTTTTGCAAGTTTATAAGTGAAATGTTGCTCTTTTGTGGTCGCCAATATTAATTTTACACAGTACTTCCTAGGGGCCTTACAAAATCATGTGTTTATATCTCCACATCAAACGGATTGAAATATCGGCGCGAAACTTTACAGATGGAGGTTTTTGGGTGAAGGCCATCTATCAAGATGAAAATTCTACACTTAAATCGGGCCGTCCTCCGTTAGAGCAAATAGATTTCATTATAATCAGTGGCATAATCGCTGAATAAGTTAAATTTCAATATATTTTTTAATTTTTTTAATTTTTTTAATTTTTTTATGCAAAAATGTTAAATAAAATACATCACTCTGTGAAAAGGAAAAATAGCACTTTCTCAGGTAAATAACAATACGACCCGCAAATACGTCGTTATAGGATGCCGTTTGCGCAAATACGTCACTATGTGAAAATACAATATAACCATTCTACCGTGACCTGCAAAATACGTCACCCGAATACGTTCATTATGTTATTAAGCGAATACTTCAAATGCATATACGATCCTATGGGCCTCGCAGTAAGAGTTTCGACAAATACCTTGTTATGTGAAGTGGACAATTTAACGTTTATAATACTCATAATAAGTTAATTAATTTTACTAAGTAAGCCACTTTGATGTTTACACATTTGGGAATATTTAGAAATTCACAAACAACATTCATGCAAAATTCCCAAAAGTCCAAAATGTTGAGTATGTCACTATGTGACGCGCCGACGAAATAATGCTTTCCATTGAAATCCTGTGCCTCTCGGCCGGGACCCAGGAAAGCTCTCCATTCTTTTTTCATTGCTTCACAATTTTATACACCTTGTTTGGATTCTCTCTTCAACGCACCCGCCCCTTCTCAGCCTCCTCCTCATAGCCCTCGCCACCACTTCTTTCTTTGCTCGCTTCTTATTTGTGCACACATCATAGATTTGGGTCAGAAAAATCGCTGACCCAAGGCCATAGGGGTGTTCATCATAAGGGTCTATATTATGAGAAAGATAATAGCCGAGTTTTACGACATGTGAAATGATTAAGCTGAAATTGTTTTTTTTCATCTTGGGTACAAAATTTGGTATTTCTAATTTTGTATAGGAGAAAATAAAAAATTCAGCCGATGTTTTCTATTAATATGAATGTAATCATATACAAATCACTGTTTGTTTTCATTTTAAGTTACGTCTGTAGCGAAACAAAAGGTACGGATCCTAATTGGGTTTCTAATCTCTATTTTTTGCACTCACCTTCATATCAACAGCAATATGGATGACTGAAATCTCTTGTTTTTCACCTTTAAAAGGCCTAAAACATAGAGTAGATTTTTTTATTCTTGTCAAGTTTCATTCATTAAAGTTTTTGGGCGTGTCGACGTTCTATTCATTCATGATATTTCCATTCTTTTACACACCGCCATCAGTATAGATAGAAATTCTAAGTCACGATCCGGATAAGATTAAGGCCATAATTAAAAAATGTCCGTTTTCTCACAAGAAAATATTCCCAAGGGCAATGCCCTGAATAATTCCTCCAAAACACCAAACTTGACAAACTCTCAGCATCAACCTAAGAAAATATTACGAATAAGTAATTATTACTCACCAAAGTTATTTTACTCACTAAGGATACTAGAAAATCTAACAGGTTTACATTATTCATCTTGTTCCAGACATAATTCTTTTACAGCTTGTCAAATTAATTTAATGTATTTCAGATTTGGTCATTCATAACAAACTACAATATTTAACGTGGCCTAATCCTCCTCTTAACCGCTCGATGTTCATGACCCTTTATCCTTTCTTTGATTGACGCCAACAAAGGCATCGATCGCGGTCTCCCACTTTACGACCATCATTCATTGATTCTGGTAGAAGCCTTTACATATTCAATACAAAAAGTTCATGTAAAATGGGTTCAAGCATCATATTCTGTTGACCAAGTTGAGCATTTCATCTGTTGTTTTTTATCCTCAACACATCCCTCTAAATGAAATTCTTAACCATCGACAATATGCGTTTACTACTGACAGGAATAAAAAAATCAGACGAATTTAAACAGAAAAACCAGGTGGATGAAAATCCCTAAAGGTGAAGGTCTCATAAATACCTCATATATCCTCCGTTTTTTTAAGTCTTTTTCAAATTCCGAATTTTTTTGTATTATGAAGGGGTTGTCATGGCACCATTCTGCTTATCCCTGGACATGACCTTGCAGGGCGGATTTATAGGGGGCGCACCGTCGCGCCCCCTCAATTTTCTACAGAGCTCAAGGGCCGGGTGCCGCATAGAGCGCCAGGTGCAATTAAGATGTATACTAAAAATGAATTTTGGTGGCGCAGGGCGCCCTGTAGATCTCTAAGAATGACCGATACAGGACGCGCTGCCCGATCGATCGAGCTTTGTGGGCCCCCTGAAAATTTGGCGCCCCCTCTATTGATAAATCCTGGATCCGCCCCTACCTTGAGTACTTTAAAATCTTGATTGGCAATCAATGGACAGCTAAAAATCCATAGACCTAGGCACAGTGCTCGATTTACTTGGTGTCACACATGCAACGAGCCAATGGGGATTTTCTTCTGTGCATGAAGCTCTGAGACCTACATGCACACTGTGCAAAATGAAGGGCAGAACCAAGTTAGTCAATTTAGCTCCTGGGATACAAAGTAATACCAATATAATGTGTTCTGTTGATATTTTGATGATATTGTATGAATGAAATATCCGTACCGTACACCTTCAGGTATTTAACTTTTTATTGTTATATTTGTGCCGTCACTATTGGATTTGTGGCATGTAAAATTTTTGTTCCACATGCACCAGTGCCCTTACATTATTTTGTAAATCGGGCACTGCCTAGGCACAAAGTGTTTGTGTTGAATTGTCCCCCGCCGAACAGTTCGGAACGGGATATTAAATTAGCATGCGTCTTTCGTCCGTTCGTTTAGTCCGTTCTTCCGTTCGTATCGTACCCTGATAAAATTGTTAACCCACCTTGTATACAATTAATCTGGAGTTCCGTAGGGTGACAATGATGTAACTTGGTTGGAAAGAAGCGGGTGGACGAATTCTCGACCTGATTAGATTTGTGGGCCGTAAAATATCTAATTAAGTATCTAATTTGCCTAATTACGAGAATTTTTTCCTGCAATGCCTGTAACAAGTTTTTCTGGAGTTCTGTAAGGCGTTATTGAATGTAACTGACTTGGTGGAAGGAAGCGGGCTGAAGAGTTCCTCGACCTATTAGATTTGGGTGTATTTTGGGCAAATTGAGTAGGCCAATGAGCTAATTAATATGCAAAAATCAGCGTATGCTATTATTTTTTGAAATGGATATCGGAATACGTGTAACTCGAAAAGTCCTCTGCGTCTGCATAAAAGCCAATCATGGCCCATCTTTTTGGCAATTTGAAAGTGGATATGCGGTTCTTAGGTATGCAAATGAGCTAATTAATTAAATATGCGTATTGCTGTATCTCTCTGAAACCGTTACATTTGGATAGGCAAAATTTCCTTCGCTACATGAGATTACTATGCCATAGGGGAGAGGTGGGGTGTTTGGGGGGGTTGGGTTAATACGGGGTTTGGGTAGGGGGTGGTTTGGGGAGGGGGTGTTTTGTTGCAGGTGGTTGGAGGGGTTGTGTTGCCGGTGTTGGGGAGGGGGTGTGGGTGTTGCATGGTGGTGGGGAGGTGGGATGGGTTTGCGGGGTGTTGGGGAGGGGGTGGGTGTGTTGCGGGGGTGTTGGGGGAGGGGTGTGGTGTTGCTTTGTTTTGGGGAGGGGTAGAGGTGTTGCAGGGTGGTTTGGGGAGGGGAAATGGTGGTTTGCGGTGGTGGGTTGGGGAAAGGGGAGGCTTGTTTCAGTTATTGGGGTGGGGTTGGGGTGTTGGAGGGGTGTTAAGAGGGTAGAAGTGTTGCTGGGTTTTGGCACGAGTGTTGGGGAGTGGGTGGGGTGTTGATGGTGTGGGGTGTTGCGGGGTGTGGTTTGGGAGAGGTGGTGGGGTTTTGTGGGAGGTTTGGGGAGGGTGGGAGTTTGAAGGGTGTTGGGGAGGGGGTGGGGTGTTTATTGCATTATCACCTGCTACTGACGCGACATTCGCCCGGGACATATTTGAACGCATCGCGTAATACTAGTTTCAGCCTGTTAAAAGATATTAAAGTAATTTTCGAGCAGTGTAACCATGGTAACACCGTAAATTGACCTTTATATACATACCCACAATCATGCTTGCAATCAAATTGGGAAGCTTGAAAATACATAAAATTGACACCTAGAGCATGTTTTAATGATGTTTTAGTTTGAAAGATTGACACTTCTAAATTTTTCAGTTTCATTACTGTGTTGCCATGCAATGGCTCTGGCGCCCATACCCACCACCAATTTAAATAAAGCAAACAAGCAGTTTCTGATATCTGAGGATCCAAGCTAACAAAAAAACTCGGTGAATGACTATCTCTAAGGGGAGGGAGAGTTTCGCTTTAAAAAAAAATGTTAAATTCCCCCTTACAAAGCCTCGTTTTCACATTGGGGGGTGGAGGGTGCGTCCACCGGGTAAAAAAATCGACCTGGTTAGAGTGACCCAATTGTCAAAAATATGACCCATTTATATAGTTGGTGCCGAAATTTCGACCCATTTATATAGTTGGCTTTTGAAATTTCGCACCATTTTCATAGTAATCTTCGTAAAATCGGCCCATGTTTTCCATAGTAACTTTTTCCAAAAGCAGAAAATCAACCATTCAATGTGATTTTTAAAACCGAAAATCGGAAACATCGACCCCTTTCATAGTAAAATGCGACCAAAATGAACAAGACCAGTTAGATAGTAGCCATCGTTATAGTAAGGCGTGAAAATGCGACCCATAATCGGCGGCACATATGTACCTACCCTTCCTTCTCCCCCCCCCTCCCCCCCCCCCCCGGGATAGAGTACTTACTCTCCCGTAAAATTTATATGGTCGCCAAAAGGGCCATATTTTCGCTCAATACCAACATCCTTAACCCTAAATTTGAGAAAAATAGTAGCTTTATTTTCTTCTGATACCAAATTTTGACCGCTTCCAGTAAAATCTGGGGTCTCTGGGGATGACAGAAATTCAAAGCATGGTTTTCTATAGCAGCAATTTCAAAACAAGGTTTGTTGGTTTTCTTTTGTTACTTGTTTTTGGTTCATAAACCCTCGAAACGTTCTCTTGGTAGGTGGTCTACGACCGATCAGTGAAATTTGAGAGAAATTTGCATCCTCCTCAAAAAATCATCTTCCTGTCACTTTAAGGCCACAATGACCAAACAACATTCAGACTTAACGCACACCTATGACATCATGGCATTTGGTTTTTTTTCTCCATGATTTTTTCTCACTTCCAACAATTTGAAAAACAATTGGGTCTTTTTTGTGTCAGTCTGCAGAATTCAGAAGGCCATAGGGATTACTCTGCGTATGTCTGTGTGCGTGTGTGTCTGTGTGTGTGTGTGTGTGTGTGTTCTGCTGTGGTCAAAATGTTAATTGCATGCCGTTGAGTTCCGTAAGGGCTACGGTGATTTAACTTGAAATTGAAGGAGGGGGTGGGGTGGGTGGACATGTTGGTGACCTCATGTGACCCTGGTGACCTCAGGTGACCATTGGCCATTTAAATGTACACCCTAATATATTGCATGCTGTTAAGTTCCATAAGGGCTATGATGATGTACCTTGGTGCAAGGAGTGGGTGGGTGGGGTGACTGTTGGTGACCTCATGTGGAACCTCCTCGTGACCTCATGTTACCTCTGCCCCATTCACAACCCGCGACGGCAGACGACACTCGCGGTCCTGTGACGCCGATGTATTTTATTTTACAGCAGACAACATAAAAACCAAGAGGTGGGACAGTCCGGTGGCAATTCCTGCCACTGAAATCAAGGTATTGACATCCTGCCAGAATTACGTACATTTTAGTAGATTTGTGACACATTCCAAAAACATTCCGACCAGGGTTCAGACATTGTACTTGAATTGAGGCTTGTATTAAGATATTGAATCTGCAAGTGAAAGGTGAGAATTAGCCGGGATTAGCACTAATAAACAGCAAATATGGTCTGTAAGCTGATGACTTCATGCTTTTCAATTTTGGTAAAATGCTAGCAGTATGTCACATCCTTGGTTGAGATGAAACTCACAAGGAAAAATAATATGAGTGCGTTTCCCCGGTTTTACAGAATATAACAACCCAAATGTTTTCAAATTTGGTGGAATTGATTTCAGTAAGGATCTATTTAGGAGGAGATTTTTTAGGAATATATGTCTCTGTCGGGACCACCTACCGAGAACGTTTGGAAGGTTTTATTGGACAAACAGTGCAAAAAGAAAACCGCAAACCTGGTTTTTGCACTTCCTGCTAATCGTAATTGTTCCCATAAACCCCATGCTTTGGACTTTCTGTCGTGCACGACAGAAATACAAATCATCCTTAATTACAATAAAGACAGGCGTATTCGGCTTATTCACTTCAAGGTGTGATCTAATCCATTGGTAGCATTTCCAAAATATGTACCAACCGTATGTTTTGAGAAAAATTGGGGTGCGTCTTTCTGAAATTCTCCCTCATGTGCTCTTTAAGGTCTGAATACTTTTTTTTTTTTTAAATGCATTGTTTACATGGAGTAACATTGTCTTTAGCAGTGCTTTTGGTGCTAAATACGGACAAAAAAAGGATTAAAGTTGAAACATTTCCTCTGTGTTTTGGTAACATTACGCCAGTTTGTGTTAATTGCCCATCCCTGTTGGGTGACGGGCTATGTTTAGCTCTGGTTCATTCATCAATGCCAGTTTTCACCGTTGATACAGTAACGTGTTATCCTCTTGTAAATAAGTGTTAGTGTTTGGGGTCGTGATCCAGTGACTTAGAGAGTACTTTCCAACGCCCTTTGTGGGTGGCGGCAGCGGCCGGGATTTCCTCCACGCATCCAGCTGAATAAAGCATTAAAATCCTATGGGAATACCAGTGAGTCAAAAGCCACTGTAACTCTTTGTTTTTGGATTTCACAAGCAGGTGATCGACCAGCCAGCTGATACTGTAGCTATGTGTTATACACTGACTTATAAGCAATTCTGCAGAGTGAAATTGTATTTCAATAGAGATGGCAACCACACACCGTGCCCCAAACCCGTGGTCTCTTGCAAAATGAGACTGGGAACTCATTTGAAAACTGGAAGCATAACATTCAGTACACCTTGTCCCTTCTCCACTTGCTTCTTCCTTGTTTACAATGCCAGTAGGAAGAAAACGACCAAAGCATCCCCCCTGCGTGGATTAACAAATGATGGTGATCAGGTCGCCGAGGCAAAGCACCTTACTGCCCAACAGAAAGTTGCTATGCTTGAGTAAATGCTAGGCCAAATCGCCTACTATTGCCCCAGTTTATATCCGCATACATTGTGAAAAACAGCACTTGCATCAATGACCTTTGGCAATCAATTCGGCTGCCATTATGGATTCTCGTCCACCGAGGTCCATTGCTTGATTTTGCAGCGAACGCCTCAATGCTGATGAACGCCCTGAGGATCTTTATCAACGCATCATGTCATTTGTTGAATAATCTTCCTCGCCAGGTGGTGGAATCAAAAAAACTCATCATGTCAAGCCATTCCCGAAGACGAAGAGCTTACTCCCTCACTGGAGAACTTTGTTGTCGTCCTGAACCTGCTTCGTCGGATCATAGCGACCTTCCACGGCCTCGTCCAGCAACGCTACGTACTGAACTTCGGTCACGCACGGCTTGCTTCCATCAACCAGAATATCCAGGCCTCGACTCACTCTGAGAGCTTATCACACCTCTGAAGATGCTCAAGCTATGCGCACCGTCCATCACCCGCCCACAATTCCCCCGCAAGAGTGCCGCAAAAAGCATCACAGAAGCGAGAGTCCGCCTAAACCTACCTACAAAGTCGTGTCCCTTTTGCAAGCAGGTGGGACGTGCTGATTTCAACCACTTCCTTAGCGAATGCCTCCCACCATCCAGAGTCACGACCGCACGTATATCGCGAGAGCGTCGGCAAGATGTCCAACATCCATTGATTACTCAGATGACGACCAACAATATGACTTTTGGCCCTTCTCGACAGAACAATGGCTGATTCCCAGGTGTCAAGCCCTCAACGCCTACGTACGTGTTCAGACTGGTATGTCTCTTATTTGGACCACCTTTCTGTGACCATCATGCAATGTGCGTCTCACATTGATAGTGGAGCCACAAAGTAAATCTCATCCTCGAATCTAACAGTTCGATCCTAGGCGTCAAAATAGCGAGCACCCATCCTGTCCCCCAGCCGTGGTGACACAGCGTCCACTCGTGATGTGTTGGAGAAACCATCGCTCACCTTCACTCGCGACGACCCCAAATTCATTTTCTTGGTCTGTGGTAGAAAGCCTTGATGTTTCCAGTAATTGGAGGAATCCCATTTAATGAAGCTGAACGATTTCGCGTGTCTTCCTGCAAACAGCAGATCAAGTTGATTGATGCACCATCTACACTTATGGATCAACATAAGGTTCTTTCAGCACCACACCTGTACTCGAGCTCATGTTTCTTCGGCACATCGCACACCCTACTGGTAGGGCCTGGCGAAATACTTGAAGTGGATCTTCCTGAAGATGTCAGCAGAGTGCGCCTCCACTTTTGCTTTAGAACCATGTGTTTATGCTAGTGTTGCCAAGACCCTCCGATCAGACCAGCTCTGGCCCTGTCCAAGTCTCATTCAGAGTGTTGCTGCCAAAGTCCGCATCCCATAACCGCGCGAGCCACTCATCCTTAAAGGCGACACTAGCAGTTTGGGGGCAAATCCGTGCAGTATACTTCCCTCAACCATGCACTAAAGGACCTGACCTCCATGCAGAATCAAGCACTGCCACTAAGCCTCTCCTCCCAAAAGTACACTCTGCTAGTGTCTCTCTGGATCCAGATTACACACTGAGCCCGGACGTAAAATCCAATTTCAGTGCCCTCCATGAAGAATTTGATGAAGTTTTGACCCTACATTCCCTGGATACAATGGCGCTGCCGGTCCTTTTCAATCTGTTGTTAATATGGTCCCCGTCCAGCCACCACAACGCAAAGGCTGACTTCCCCAGTATGCCCATATACACTAAACTCAAGAACTGCAACACAAGTTTTGTGAGCTTGAAAATCTTGGGGTCTTTGCAACGGCCGAAGATGTCGGTCTTGCAGTTAGAAGTACCTTCAACCCTCCTTCTTGGTCAATAAGCCATGGCGGTTTTACGTTTAGTTACTGCCTTCGCTGATGTAGGCGTAGCGCAACCCAGCCTTCACGTTATGCCTGATGTGGATTCTACCTTACGTCAGATTGGCTAAGTGGAAGTACCTTATAGTGCAACTGACGCCTCACCGGCCTTCTACCATGATTCCCTCTCTCGCCAGTCTAATTAAATCTGTGGTGTAGCTACTCCATTTCTTGGCGTCCGGTTTATAACAAGATCCGGCAATGGGTAGGGCCTTGTTCGTAACGGCACTTGACGAGCTAAGTGCCGTGTTCTCGTGACCTCCCTGGAGAGGGGCTTGTGGTTGTAAAGCTTGCTGATGATTTGTACTGCGGTGGGTGACACCCATTGATGATTTGCTGCATAATTGGCGATTAGTTTCTCCATTCTCTGTTACAGCATTTCCATCTGCGTCTTTTCCCCCCCCCCCCTGCATCCAATACTGTAGTTGTCCAAGAGTACGTCATCTTAGGGGCTGGATCTGGTCCCAATGGAACTCTTCAGCCAGTCCCAACCGTAGGGCTATATGCTTTCCCGTTTGTGCACCGCCCCAGAAAAGGTCGGTGTAATGAGATCGTTCATTGGTGCATTCAAAATCTTGGCTCGCGTAATTCCTGATTGTGCTTGGATTTTGTCCCTCATTAGATGATGTGGTAGCAAGCCGCCAGACACAAGACAAAATCACATATGGTCTGAATGACCTCTCTGCTGCCATTCAAGACTGCTCAAGCTGCCCTAACTCCACACGTACTATCACACTTCCACGCCCAGATTACCAATTGATTGTTACTGGATGGCTCTGTCAAGAAGTGCTCAGTATTGGTTCAACTTTGTATATAACCCTCAATGGCAGACCACACCTTGCTGGATTCTTCATTGCCAAGTTGCGTGGACGCCAACTCACCTGGCTACCATGTGAAGTTGAAGCCATGTCTATTTCTTCTGCATCTAACCAAGCACTTCAGCACTCCCTTTTCATTATTCCCTCCACACCATGCTTGTATACTTACTTGATCGTAAGCATGTGGTGCAGGCCTTTGAGAATCTTTGCCGTGGAGAATTTTCCGCCATCCCTCGGGTGTCCACCTTTTGTCGCACAGTTGTGCGTTACTCAAGTGAACAGTTCCGTCATGTCTCCTGGATTCAGCCACATTCCATCTGATTTCCGCCATCCCAATGCTCCTTATTGCCCAGACCCAACCTGCCAGGTAGATTTCTCTTTGTTAACTTTAAGATGGTCTGAAAAAAACCGTACACGCATTTTCTGCTCAAGACGTCTCTCAGGCACTGCTTGGGGGGGTCATCCATTCAGTGTAATGTTCTGACTTACGTAGAACCCATGCTCACTTGGTCCAGGGCCCACTTCCCAAAGAAGAACCCCCACTTTCAAAGTATGTTGAAAGAACCTACAAGTTTCTGTTCCATTGCCAATGATGGTCTGTTGTCGTCCGCCGTGACCAGCCACTTTCCCCAACTCGCGAGTGTATTATTGTTCCTTCCTTCGCCAGTTCTCTGAATGGCCTCCTTACTGCCCTGCCCAGTCATTTAGACCATCCCATGCGTCAACCATCTAAGTTCTTATGACCGCGCCGATTTTTCTACCCTTGGAACAATGGACAATTCTATTGTAGCAGGTGACATCACCCTTTCATCACTGTGTCATCCTGCCCTTCGCACACACTCCAACACTCCTCACGTCTGCTCTGACAAGCAGTCCACGGATATCCTCCTGAAGCTTTGGCGTCTCATTTTCATCAGATGTCCTTAAGCGTAACCGCCAGTTGATCTTTATTCTGCGGGAAAACACCACGTCATTCACCACGTGCGTGTCTTGTGGATAACGAACAGCATCAACGCTTTGGTGATGCCTTGATCCGCCTCTGCATAGAATTGCGTTCCTGGATGGCCACCGGCTGTCATTCGTACTGACCCCCGCACCTGGTTTCTCACGCCTTGTCGCTGATGATCTCCTCAGGCAAAATCGCATTAGCATTGAGGGTTGGACGCGTCAAGAAAGTAAACAAGAATCCACATAGCAGAGAAGGCAGTTCGCGAATTAGAGGATGAACTGTTACGCCATGACCCACTGGGCGGCCCTATATCCCTCTCACGCTCTCACACTCGCCACAGCTTCTAAAATATCTCGTTAGGCCACGCCCGGGGGGGGGGGGGTTCTTTCCCTCATCGTCACGTGGATGTGTCTCACGGGATCATTTCACAACCGCAAATACCTTTCCTCTGACCACCAGATGATCCAGTCCAAACATCAGATGCGATCAGCACACCACCCCATAGTGAAAAGTCAAAGGCACCTTAGGATCAGTTGACCCCAACCACCAGTGGAAGTCGGTGACCTAGTCTTCCTGTATTCAGACCGCGACAATCACGTGCCGGACAGAATTTTGGTCACTTCCGTCGAGGACATGTGGTTTCATTTCGGCAAGTTTTTTGGTTCAGTTGAGAAATACACTTCGTATCGTATCAAAAGTCAGAATGGCTATAAGGTCCCAAGTCACTTTGACACACCCAACTCCTCCGTTTGGATCATCCCCAGCTTCAGTTGACACAGACAGTGAGGACACTATGTTTGAGCCCATGCAAAGCCCCCGCCTCACCGTATTCCATCTAAACTATCTTTAACTTACCAGCCAGTTCTACGAATCTCCCAGATACTAGTACTACCCAAGAACCCGAAAGCCACAGCTGGAGCCAGTCAACAGTTAGGCGCTAGTAATCTTGGTCCTGTCTGCAGCCCTATGAAGAGTGGAAACCTAGAGACAGCAACCCATAGCTTGCAAGAACGTTCTGGACGTCAGCGTAAACTTCCTAAGCACCTTGAAGATTTTGCTTTGTATTAGTTGTGTTTCCACAGCAGCTTGATTTTTATTAAGGGGCAGAAATAACCCCAAAGGCTGTAGGGTGTCTATACCCCTTTGAAGGCCCTTAGTTTTTGATAACCTTGTGGTCCTTGAACTGGACTAGCGTACTTTTGCCATCATTTGTGACTTTGAGCAGTGACTCTACAGTTTGTACTTGGCAATGACCTCTAGTGTGTGTTGTAGTATTAGCATAAGATCTTATATTATTATATGCCTTTCTCCCCCTTTTTTGAAGGGAAGAAAAGTGTTATGCCAGTTTGTGTTATTGCCCATCCCGTTGGTGACCGGGCTATGTTTAGCTTCTGGTTCTTACAATCATTGCCAGTTTCACACACCGTTGATACATAACGTGTTATCCAGCCTCTTGTAAATAAATTAGTGTTTGGTCGTTATCCAGTGATCTAGAGTACTCCCAACTCCCTTTGTGGCGATAGGCTATCTTTCTCATTCCTTTCCATAGCTGTTCTATAGGCGTTAATCTCTGAATAGTTTCACTACGATGGCAATCAGGCTTCAATGGATATCTGAATGACCACTGGGTTTCTTCTTTGTTTGAAGATGGAAACTGTTACGTAGAACTTATTTTTTTTTCTTAATTTATTTATTTTGATGTTTATATCAGTATAATGTCCCTACACGGCCTTAAAGCAATTTTGTTGTATAATAGCGAATTTCACATGATTCATTGTATTTTCATCCCGTCCCTTTTGCCAGCGCAATTATGTTTTCATTCCTCGACTTGGTCTATCAATAAGACTAGTGTTTTTTTTAAAACCAATTTTTCACCTACAGTCCCATGCCCGTAGCCATGGATTTTTTCTGGAGGGGTGCGGATTTTTTTCCACAAAAGTGGACCTTTTTCCCAAAATGGGACCTTTTCACCCCCCCAATAGAGGGGTGTTAAAATTTGGCAAACAAAAGTGGACCTTTTTGCCCAAAATATTGCACTTTTTGCTCACAAAAAAAGCCTAACTAAAAACCCCTATTTTTTCTAACCCATTGTGTCTACAGGAAAGGTTATGTTTGTATTATGTACCGCTAAAGTTTCGAGTTATAGGCCTAAAAACAGCAAAAATCAATAAAAAGGGTAAATTCAGTTGTACAGGGTCAACATTTTAAAATTGCTCCGAATTTGGAAAAAAATGTGCAATATTGGTGGAGCTCATAATAGGATAAAATTAAGGAATGTTTTGAGTGTCTCAATATGCTTGCTTAAGAAAAGTGAGGGGTAACAAGATCAAGCCCCATGAATGCAATGGACGTGACTCTTTGTGCCCTCTACATCGGAACTAAGCATTTAAGACAGTCAAAACTATTCCTTTTTAATCACTTGAACTCCACCAATAATTTGCCCATTTTTATACAAATTGGAGCCAATTTAAAAATGGACCCAGGTTACAACTGAAAGGACCCTTATTATGATTTTTGCTGTTTTAAGCCTACAACTTGAACCTTTAGGCTGTACATATACCAAACTATACCTTTTCTGAATCTTATGGCTAGACACATAACATGGGTGTGCTTTTCAACATGATGATTGGATTCAATTACAAATTTGACCCCGTACAAAACTTGTTTTGGCCCCCCTCTCCTTAAGGCACCACTTGCGGCACTTAAGAATCAAGTTCTGGTAGTTCCCGTCACGTCGTCAAAAAAAAACATATGTAATCACTCAAACCTTTTGTACTTGAGATGTGGTACAAATGTGTGCTAGCCTCCAGGCTAATAGACTCCTAATTCAAGGTATGTGATCTCTTCAGGATTCTTCCCAGAGTTCAGAATTTTTATTTCAAAATGTCTGCGATCATTAAATATTCAGCCATTTCTAAAGCATTTTAGAGTCGATTTTACGCGTTTTTCAGGGTTTTTTTACCAAATTCAGGAGTTATCAGCAACCTCAGTCACACCCTGTTTGTAATTCAGCAGTAGGAGGTGTTGGCCAGGGATGACGTACTTCAAACTTCACAGTGGCACAAATGACGACGATCGATGAGTCACTTGATTTTGTGCACTATACCTCCACTCTCTTGATCGGGTGTCCTATACGGATTTATTTAGGATCCCTGATAGGAGTCAGTAATTTGTTTGCTAGCGCGGGGTTTTCAGTAGGCAGCCCACGCGGCCCAAATCCGGGCCCACAAACCATTGTTTGTTGGCCCTCAACTTGCTCTAATAATATAAAGGGAACATAAGAAATTCAGGTGTATTGGCCCTCAAGGAGGGAACTTTCAAAACATGCTCCGCATTCTTGGCCTTAGCCTAATATATGAGAACACCTATTCTAGCATGTTCACACTATACCCATTCAGCATATAGACATCCTTATTGAAAAAAAGAAACACATTGTAAGACCCCTTAAATGTTACAGGGTATATGGTTGGTTTAGTTTATAGACTGTGAAGATAAGGTCCAGCCTGTCTATCAGTTGGATGATCTCAAGTCAATAATGAAGTGAAGCATTACAAAATGAAGTGAAAATTGGAAAGTACCGGTAGGTCTCTTGAAGTTGAAAAAATATGTTCAAGTGAATGTCAAGGTAATTCAATTTCAGATTCCTCTCTTCAAAATCTGCAGGGTGGCTGTGAGGCTTCAAGCATAGGAGTTATAGCCCCATATCAAATGAAGTGTAAAGCTCTCACAGGGCTTATTGGCAGGAATCCAAACGGGCCAGCAGGAATAGAAGTGAACACAGTGGATAAATACCAAGGAGAGACAAGGAAGTCATAATTGTGTCCTTCACTCAACAGTCAGACGGGGCAAGATTTACCTGTGAAGTAGTTAGTCAGTCAGTCAGTCAGTCATCCTGTGTCTTTACTCACAGTCAGTCAGGGCAGGAGGATTACATGTGAGTAATTAGGTAGGAGTCATCATTGTGTCCTTCACTCCACAGGGCAGATTTTATGAGAGTTAAGTAGTAAGTTAGTTAGTCATCATTGTGTCCTTTACTCACAGTCAGACAGGGCAGGATTTACACGTATTTGTTCCTCAAGTCGTTATTAAAGGAGAGTATCTTCAATTTAAATACGTATTGTCTGTAATTACATCCAACTCTCAATAAGGCACCTTCAATTTTTTTGTTTCAACCAAAGATTCCTAAAAAAATCATGCCATACATTTAAGTACAACAAGTTTCTTCTCATTAAGAAATGATAATTTGTATTTTTAAACAGATGGCGTTATTCACAGTGTGAGCACTCGGCTACATTTGACTCATAATATTCACACTACCTAGAATTTAAAGGCCGACGCAGAGATTTCCAGAGGCGGGCGTCCTCATTTGTCAAACAAATCGGGTTTGTGGTCTTGCATATGCTTGGCCATAGACGTTAGCACGTGTGAAATAGCTAAGATCAAATCGAATCCTCATAGATAACATAACAACTTTGTTATAAAAGTCCGGATTCGGAATTTTGTTAACAAAGTATCTATGGCACATAATACTGTACATAATGTTTACTGCATGAAACAAAAAATCCGAATTAAATCAAAGAGTATTTTAGTGCCTATCTGTTGTTCTAGTTGACATTTTAATTATTACAAAAAAATTATATTTTGAAATATCGAATTAGCCTTTTCTTTAAGGGAAATTCTTTAATAAGTAATTTTCTATGGATAAACTATTAACCTTTACCTTTATATCATATTATATCCCAACAAAGCATGATGTGAATCAGTCAAACAGCTGATTAACTTCTCTCTTGATAAGGTGACATAAGCCATGACAAGGTTGAGTTTGACGATGGCCTCATACACAACATGTGTGGAGGGATACATTGATGCCTTAGGTTGATTGTTGGCCTCAGGTTGGGAGCTAGGTTGTACGAATTTAATAAGAGCTCTTATGCCAGCTTATGAATATTGAGGAGTTCATTTGCATATTTGTTGTAATTCGTGGAATTGGATCAAATTTGAAAAACCCTGATTGAAGATGTATTTCCACAAGTTCAAATATTGGCCCTTGATCCAAAATGTCATCAGTGGAACCTGGCAAGTCGCCCCCAACCACGTCGCCCCCCATGCCAATCGCCCCCACTGCCAACAAAGTCGCCCCCAAACAAAGTCCCCCCATTGCCAAGGTCGCCCCCCACTCCCCACTGTAAACCAAGTCGCCCCCAAACCAAGTCTCCCCATGCCAAGTCGCCCCCAACACACACCAAGTCGCCACAACACACACCAAGTCCCCCCCAACTCACACCAAGTCGCCCCGGCCCACGGGACTCCCCCTCGCCGAAGCCAACTAAGATGTGTGGTTGTATGCACTGGGGCGTACGTTTTCAAGAATAGGCGGGTGATCCTCCGCGGAAAATATACGCAATATTTAATTAGGTTGTCGCCGCATGGAGGGATCAGGGCGGTCATATAGTTGCGCAACAGCGTTTGAAAATCAAAAAGTGACCACGAGGTTCGCAATACAACCCTAAATATACGAGCAAATCAGACGCATTCGTTAATCGGAATGACGTTTCGTTAGGACTGCTCTATTTTAGATGAGTACACCTATATGAAAATCATTCATCACGGTTGTTAGAAGTTCCTATACGTGGTGCAATATATTGACATGATGGATGAATGTTTATTTAAACAAATCATGTTGCGTTCGCCGTGGGTTTATTGCGTCACTTTTTTATTACAGTATATAAAATTATAAACACAATAGGAGTTCTAAAGAAGTGTGGTATTGGAATTACTTTTATAGACCTAGCCCTTGTCAGTAGAAAATATTGTAAAATACACAGCCTAAAACCGGAGTGCGATCGATATATAATCAAATTGAATGGCAACCCAATTGCCAAATCATAATAATGGATGTGTGATAACTTGTTGGACGCATGCTCGCGAGAAATTAATTAATTGGTTATGTCACGAATAGTATAATAACGGTGATTTGATAAAGAATCGGTATAAAGGTCGGAGTGAATCTTTGAGTGTTTTCCCAAAACTCACCCCCCCCCCGAAAAAGAAGTCGGGCGCCGCCACTGATAGTGAAAAAAAAATATGGAGTGCGTTTTTAATATAAAAAATACTTTTAGAAATCGTGAGGATGACCCCCTCCCCCCCCCCCCCCACACCCACCCCCCCCCCCCCCCCCCCCCCCAGCGGGAAAAGGAAAATATACGCAATGTATTTACTTCAGACCGGAGTGGAAACTCACTGGTAACAATGCCCGGAAAACGTGGCTCTGCATCCGACGTAGGGAACGAATTTTTGGTTGGGACGAAAGATATCCCTTAATTGAGACCAATGTTAAAGAATGGCTGGACTACAAGGGTCGAATCAATCATGTGATGTTTTAATGGGGACTATTTTGGTAGCTATCAATCAACAATATGGTTCTAGCGGGGCAGAGCTCGCCCTCGAACTGCCACTTTCCCATCAAGAAGAAAAAAAAGTGGAGTTTCAAAGTTTCCAAAACATGGGTATGTTTTCAAGTTTATAAAGTTTGAAACACGGCAATTTTAGGCCTACTTCCAACAGATTAGATTAAAATATGTTTTTGTTACCGGGACGATTTAAAATGAAAGATTTGGGTCTACTGAACAAGCACGTATGGGGGTTATGGGGTTATGTTTATGGGGCCTATAGGACACAGGAACATGTGTATTAATTGGATCTAATGTAGGGAGTCATTTTTTCATTTGATTTTATTGAAACTTTTATTTCAGCATCTATCATCAACACAAAATCATTTTCTCTTTGTGGAAAAATGAAAAGTAATAGTCATGAAAAGGGCGGGTTATGCTTGCTTGGATTGAAATAGAGATCATTGATTTGCGGGCCCTTTTGTCGTTCAAAGAAATAGGTAAATTGTTCGTCCTCCGAACAGAAGTGGATTCGATCGATAGGTCCTGACCTGGCGCTGACTCAGACCCGTTATTACACACACAAAAATTAATTTTGGCGTAAATAAAGAGACTGCACAACTGAAAAATAAACTCATGTTTAAACAAGTCGCCCCCAAAATAAAGCGGATAGTAAGCGCTTAAACGCTTGTCACGAATTTCATGGAATGAAAAAGGTAGATTGTTGATTGACGTGAGTTTTCGAATAAGACCATCATCGATCCATTGACATCGGGTTCAGTAAAGTCGCCGCCTCGGTGTTAATTCTACATGGAAAGAAATAATAAAAAAATCGCAAAAAAGACACCATGGCGACTTTTAAAAGAAAAAGTTTAACAAACCATAAACTCGCTGCCCCTGCAGGCGATCTCAAAGCGCTCAAAGATAATATGTGAAAATTTATTTTTTATAAACATTAAAAAATTATTTATTCAGGATATTCAGAATTCAGCATGAAAATGCATTTAATAGGCATAATCTTTGATGGTGTTTTTTGTTAGATGGTTTGTGAAGCCATCTTAAAAAGCCACTAAACTTACGTGTTTTATAACAATATACAGAATGTCCCAGGGTTTGGAAGCGGAAGTGTATTAAGTTACGGTAAATGAGCCAAAAAATTAGTAACAATTACTCATTTACCACTTGTTGATGTAAATGATTGTTGATGTTGTAATTCTTGATACTTAAGTAAAAACCAATCAGTTAATTAATAATTCACAAGTATAAAGGAGACAATTTGTTCAAAAAGAACACAAAACGTCCGCTAATTGATCTTATTTTCACTTCAAATTTTTGAAGATTAGTTCAAAAAAACATCGTATTCATTTTAATTCGCAATTATATTACTTTGAAAGAAAAATAAATATTTACCATTTCTACGTGTACTAGGTTTCTCCGAACCGTTCTCCGTAAGGTAGCGTAGTATTGTGGTTAAAGTCTTTAGTTTCATAAGCAGGGATCCCGAGGTCGAAATTCCCAGTTAGGTAGGCCTATATGTATAAAATTTACTTACATGATGAAATAACATGCAGCTATTAAGATGAAAAATATAAAATAAGACACATATTGCCTTCAAAACTTGTCTTTCCCCGCTTTCCCCACAACCTACAACAGTAGAGTTCCAGCAACTTGATTAATAAATGGAGGTAAACTTGTAAACTTACTAAATAAGCGCAATAAAGTAGTGTGATTTGAGTAAATGTAGAACAATATTAAGAGTTGTACTGAATGAAATTTTTGAGGTATCCAATTAAAATACATGATTAAAAATGATTAGTGTTAAATTAAAAAGCGTCCGTACCTATCAGAACTAGGATACACGCGGCCCCGGATCAGCTAACACCAGCTCAAACTAATCCTTAACACCCACAGCAGATAGGAGGCCAGCCCCCCATAAATCCTTTGCGCGCGAACCATTCATTATCGACGGGTAATGGCGCGATGACTCATTTCTTTCTTTCGCCGGGAAGGTAAACATCGGTCAAGTGTACACAAAACCTATGCTACAGAGTACAAGGTCACGAACGGTACACAACTCAGTGTTAAGCACTGCACATGAATTTGATAAATTGTCAAGGCAAAAAGAAATAAAACATGCAATGATGCAAGTCCGATAGTCCTAGCCCCGTTCCTAGCCGCAAATCAATAAATCCTTGCCTAGAATCACTCACTCAGTCTCAACTTCAATCTAGACTCAAGTTACCGTCCCGGGTTACCTGCCCAAGTTGCGCATTATTTTGGTTAAATCTTACCAAATGGACCCAACAAAAACCAGTTATACAAATAAGTAAAAATGCGGATATATCCACTGAAACGTGTAATTACTAGAAATTTATCTTTAGAAGTAGGGAATCAGTTGCGAAAGCATTACGAAAGTACGAGTGGGAATTGTTAAACACAGAGAGATACCCTCTGTTGTGACATGTCATGTTAAATAGTTCATATTACGCGTCGTTGTTTTAATCATGCCGCTGGTGGACATTACACTCAATTCATGTTCGCTCAATCGTACGCGCTAAATGCCCCACAGTTGATACCAGCTTTCTGGTTGGTTTCAAGAAATCTGAGATGAAGAAAGAAATATTGAAAATACTGTTTACACAAAGAACGCATAGCATCGACGAATCATTTCTTGATGTCACAAAATATACATAGAAATTCAAGCCACTAGACTGAAGCGCAGCTCTCGATAAGTCTACAAGGGCGTTGTTGTACGGAAAACCTATTGGCGCGCATGATAACTTTGAAATGAAAAAGACTCTATTTAAAAAATGGGGTGCACTTTTCTTGAAACGTCCTCGTGTCGGCCGTTGCATCTTTAAAGATTCCTGATTTCTACATCGAATTGTGGTTCTTAAAAGAGATAAAAATTCTCTTTTATGCTTTACAGGGGAAGGGGAAAAATGGACGAGAGGGTCGAGAAGGGTTCCAATGGTAAGACAAAAAATTGATTCGCAGTTTTATCGAAGAATGTTACAGCCTGTGTTCAGTATGTCAATTAGTATTTGACTTGCATTTTAAAAATATTTTTGCGACATACCATTGACATAAAAACAAACAATCCTTTCGGTCGGGTCATATATTTCAGACTCTTTTGTAACACCCTACGGGGCAAGGGTCTACAGATCTCACATGTAAATTTGTGTTTGTGGATCTTGCTACCAAATTTCGATTTATGAGTGATAGTATTTTCTTAATAAATAAAATGAGGTTTTCTGTATACAAGCCCCTGATTTTTGCACTGATCAATGCTTTCTTCTCAATAATATCTCCATGTTCTGAAAAATTAAGCTGAGAATAGTGCTTTGATACAGAAATTGTGGATAAGTATCTAATTTCGTATTGGAGAATACGAACGAAATTAGTCATGTTTTAGCATTGTAATATAAGCAAATAAAATCAACCTTTGTTTTAATTTTAAGATATTTCTGTAGCCAATAATAAAACGTAAGAAATCTTTTGAATGTCCATTTATTAAAGAAACGAACATGACACATTATATGGATGCCTCAAATTTTCGTTACCACCTTAAATTTTAAAGGACAGGAGGAGATTTTTTGGATAGGAATTCTCTCAAATTTCACTGAACCGGTTTTGAGACTAACCTACCGAGAACGGGTTGGAACGGTTTATTGGACAAATAGGTACAAAAGAAAACCGAAACCTTGTTTTAACTAGTCGGCTATTGTAATCGTTCCCAATAGAAAACCATGCTTGACCTTCGGTAGTGCACGACAGAAATCCTAAATTCTTATTACATAAAGACGGCGTACTTCGGGCTTATTCACTTCAGGTGTGATCTAATACATTGGGTAAGCATTCAATGATTGTAACAAACCTAGGTCGAGAAACTGGGGGCGCTTGCTTCTTCTGGGACATATCCTCATGTCTCTTTCAAGAAAATCATGATTAGCAAAAACTCATAGGGTAACAAATCCGAAAGATATCAAGTTATACCTTAATCCTTTGAAATATCTAATTGTGAGAAGGGGTATTAGCTGTCCATTTTTTGCACACTTACTAGGTTCTGATTTTCTACCCTTTAATGTCAAACCGTCCAATCAAACTACCTCCACACAAGTATGCGCCTTTTTCAGTTGTGCACCGTGATGTCAATTAGTGAACCGATTTGACAAAGATTGTTGTAAGCGACTGCGATTGAAGACTAAACTAAAGTTGAGTCTCCATGGAGAGAATTGAATTATTGTTTTGATCCGTTTAATTGATGAAATTATTGTCTTTGTAAAGATATATAAAATATTCGTAAAATAAAAATAATTTAATTTACACTATAGGCCTATACCAATAATGAAAAGTTCATTAGGATGGTTGGGGTCCGTATTTAAAATCCAAAAACAGGGAAACAAAATAAGATAAGAGACAAACATAAATTTTTGCAAGGGATACACAAATCGATCATCGTTAGAATCGTTCGGCATGGTATCATAAGAACCAAGATTCAAGACGGTGTTTGCAACATCATAACCAGACAAAACAAAATGAAACATACAGA
Organism: Ophioderma brevispina; assembly: GCA_023653785.1. Taxonomy (NCBI): domain Eukaryota; kingdom Metazoa; phylum Echinodermata; class Ophiuroidea; order Amphilepidida; family Ophiodermatidae; genus Ophioderma; species Ophioderma brevispina. The sequence continues at coordinate 53,116 of JAMKCH010012971.1, forward strand.
ATTGTATAATACAGTAGAAATGTAATATAGGATTATTATGGTCAAAAATACGGGACAATAATTGCAGTGGGGTGGGTTGACGTGAGTACAAAAAAGTAGAGAAATGGTGCCTATTTTATAATAATGCAACTCTTTAGCAACACTAATAGAAAAAAAAATAAAAAAATAACATGTACAATAATAGATAAAATGTATATTATATATGCAATAGGTGAGAGAAAAAGTAAAGTATACGAAACAACGAATTGAGGAAAAAACCAGAAAAAATAATCAAACTTGTGGAAGAGTAATAAATTGACGGCAGGTGTGGAAGATGCATGGGAAGAAACCCAAAATATTACTCGAGAAAGCTTTCATTCGTCGTGGATTCTGCATACTGTCGAATCAGCCTAAATGCTAGTTCTGAGAAAACGCGTTTGAAAAGTTTGAGTTACTTATGAATGCGTGTAATAAATAAATAAAAGGAAATGCTATTTTAAGTGGTGTATGTTAAGGAACAATGAAATGGTTACTAACTTGACGACAGTATTAAAATACCAAGACTGTTTTCTTATTCAAAATGGCCACTGAACAGCTGAATGGAGTTGACAGTTGTCAAAACCTAAATGTTGGATCGCTGTGTTCTAAGGAGTCGAATAGTATTACGTATTCGACTGCATGAAACCCGTGGATTTTAAGTTGGTATGGTGAGATTACGATAGCTACGAGTTTTGTATATTTAAAATGATAGTGCCGATGATGCCACGATGATAAGAATAACGATGACGATGATGATGGTGCATGGCAATATAATAACGAGAAATAAGGAAACATCGAGCTTGACGACGATAGATGCTACTGATCGATGATATGATGATGCGATGATGGACGACGACGCGACGTCTATTGCATTGTGTTATGCTCAAACAGTGCAAATTTGTATACAAACGACAAAATGGGAAACAGTCACTGTTGTATTATCGTTCGTTGTAAATTATAGCGCACACTGACCACAATGACCATCGAATTAAGAAAATTACAACTCTTACAAATTGGTCCTTAAAATTAATATCTTTAATTAGTCGCCAAGAGTGTTAACTAATTTTTGCAGGAAAAAACCCATACATTCCAGGTGTAAATACGTAGAAGGCCACAAACATGTAGTGCATGTTATATAAAAATTAATAATATAAGCATGTGCAACCACTATAATATGGTAGAAAAGTTCAAAATTGAGCTCAGAAAATATTTCAAATGTAACTGGAATGTTCAGAACTCAAAAGGTTTTGGGGATAAAAGTGGTCTAACAACTTTATAACAGCATATTTTTCTCGTTTCTTAAATATCAAAATGACAGATAGAGTTCCCATCTTTTAAAGTAATGTACACGCTATATACCAAACTTGAAACGAATTAACAGTTAAATGGGTAATATTCAATGAGTAAAATCTAACATAATCTAAACCAATTTAGAGGGACACTAACGCTTATACAAACAACTTCCAAGAAAATATCAATTTTCCTGAAAGGCGAGTTACCAAGTCTATTTTTTGTAAACACGTATAAGTGGAGGGGTGGTAAACACCCCGAGAAATCAAATAAAGCAATAGCTATTTCGATATTGGTAGCAGTTGATAGCTTTGGTCCTACGTTTTATATTGCTTCCAACACAACCTAGTATGGCGTCACAAGTGACGTCAAAGTTCACAAGTGGCCAAATTGGGTAATTTCCAAAGACACACATCAGAGTATAAAATGAAAAAAATGAAATCTTGCATCAAAAAAGGAGGAATATTGGATTTTCATGCGGGTTTTGGCCCGCAAATGATGAAAATGGCTAGTTTTTAATCAAACCATATAATTTTAGAGCAAAAGTGCATCAAGATTAAAACAAATGAAACTAATAACTTACAAGGGTAAGGAGTATCCTTATAGGCGAATAATGTGCCGAGGCCAGGAAAAAACATGAATAATGGCGCCAATATTTTTATTTTTTTTCGGCCGAGGTACATTATGAGTCCAAATATGATACTACAAAACCTTTATTTTCTATTCTATTAACTAAAACATACTTGTTTGATAGGTTTAAGTAATCTGCCAATTATGTGATATTTTGTATGCTGATGAGTGAAAATAAATGTAAGAAATGATGAAGCGGATCATTATGCAGAATAATGGGCATAAACTGACCAATCAGACATGCTGAATTTTCAATAATGGGTAGTTGAGGTAATAGAACCACGCCCCACAATAGACTTCGACGACAGGTGACGGTGCTACCTTCACATTTGTTCGCCAAAATGGCAGAAGGGTGTGAAATAATTATATGGAAGATTAAAACAAATTTTTTTAACGTTTTTGGCACGGAGGAAAGTTTACCTGGGCGGTAACTCCTACCCTTTGGTAATAATTACGAGGGTTTCATGTCACTATGTCCCCCTAAAAGTGATAAATTTGGGTTATTTGTACAAATGTTAAACTACAAAACTTGGATAGTTCTTTTCACGACGCACAGACCGAAGGTTTCAAAGTACAAGTAAAATAAATTAAAACACAAAAATTAAAATGTGAAATAACCTGACCAATCCTCATGAGTATAGAAAGGTAAATTTCACCGAGTGCCTTAAATCTTGACAGCTCTTTATCGATTTTGATCAATGAAGTAGAAGTAGGCAATTTTTGAACCAGCGAATACGTGATTCGTTCGGCACTTATATGGTGCGTTGGAGATTATTTGGGACACGCAAAGCTATCGAATACGCATTAATGAGTATTCGATTGTTTGTGAACCCGTTTTATACACAAATGGGTGGTATTCGACGCGGCTATTTGGTTAGGAGATGTAAATTCACTTCTTATTTTTGGGTACGACCAAAGAGGACATGAAAAAGCAACCAGAATCAACTATTAACTCAATTTGATCAAAAATCAGATTCGACACTATTCGTGGCCACGACGATTATGGTTCCCCTGAAACAAGGCCGACACAAATGAAGAGAAGAAAACTCTCAATATCATCAGGTAAAGTTTTTTCGAAAATTAATGAGAATAAATATGTTGAGTAATCCAAAAAACATTTAGGCTATCTCAAAAGATGGTAAACTTCCGTCCAAACGGGTGGAATTCCATGGAAACCTTCAAGTACAAAAGGGTGGAATTTCCAATGGTTCTCCTTGCTGAGAAAGAAACTTTTGAAAAAATGACTCTAAAATGCTTATAAAAGGTGCGTGTTCCGATTTATGTTATTGTGTTCTCTACTTTATATTAGAGCCTGGCACTTGCACAAACGCCCATTCAAGTACCGTGGAAACAAACTTGGGGTTTTGATGGTAGAAAGCAAAGTGAATATTGCAAAGCCTATTAAATCGGTGACTAATGATGGTTAACCATAACTACGGCTTTTTTTAAAATTATATCTGGGGAATGAATAGATTAAGGGCTCAAATTTCAGGACGACAATGAGAAAAATAGTCTTTCATCTGATATCACAAATCGGATACTACTTCCGGGTAATGGGGGGGGGGGGAGGGGGGGTAGGTCACAGAGACGATCGGAACCGCACCTTTAATGATTCTGAAACCATACCGTTCCTTTTTTCTCTCTCTGAAAACAGTTGTGAGCGAAATGATATAAAGACTACTCTGGAGGAAACTATTCTAAAAGTCTCCTTGGAGAGAATCGAGCATGCAAAAAATGGCAAATTCCATGGAAATATTCGAGAATTGCAAAGTGATGCATGACATGTCAATTATACCATCAAAGAGTCATTAATGGATGTTAAAAAACAGTGGCCTTAATATTTTGTTTAAGTTGTCGAGCCTAACCATAGGCCTGCCCGACCTCATAGCTGTGTCATTCGTATCATGAAAAGGAATGCCACACTTACAATATCGCATTAATTCCTAATATCCGATATTAAGTTAATAGGCTCTGATGCGGTTAATTGATTTTTCTTTGAAATATAATACTATAGAATTCTAAATGGTAATTGGAATTGACTTTACACTACACTGTAAAAACAGTTTCCACAAATTTACGAGAAATCTTGGCAGCCAGTATTTCCAGTCATTTTTATGTTAGGGTAAAATTTAAAAGGAAATTCTTCACTAACGGACTTTGACAGTAATTTACAGAAATTAGAAATTTGTCTCATATTATGGGAAAAAAAATGTGTATTTTTAAGAGAATTTTTCCGTAATTTAAAAATTACGGAACCAAAAAAAAAAAAGTCCGGAAATATTGCTGCCAGAAATTTTGAAATATTTCCGTAAATAACATTTTTATGTTAGTTTGTTTTTTATTTGTATTGTTGTTGTTAAAACAGGATTTTCCGTAATTACGGAAAAATTTGTTTCTAATTTAAGGAAATTTTAACAGTGTTGTACATAGGGCTTAGTTAAAAGGCTTGGATGGTTTATTAATTATAAATAGGAAAAAATTCCGTTAAAATTTACGGAAAAATTTGTTTTCTTAATTTACGGAAATTTTAACAGTTGTACTATAGGGCTAGTTAAAAGGTGATGATGTTTATTAATTATAAAATAGGAAACAATTACAAAAGTAAATCGTTTGCAAGCGATACATTGAAGGAACCAACATATAAGGGACTATATGATCTCGTAAAATTCACTTGTACTCTAGAATACCTAATTATATTTTGGTAAAGGAAATGGGTGAATTGAATATTCATACAAAATCGTAGAAATGCCCCACCTCTTCAACTATTGTAGCATTTCATCGTACTGTCACGGTGAAACACCCAAACTTGCAACCATTTTCGCTCTTTCTTTTATAAATTAAGGCGTTTCGTTAACATATAGGCCGATGAGTTCACTGAAATATTGATCCAGTGATCGCTCTCAAAGTGTAAGTAAGATGTATCTTGGCCCCTATTTCGCAGTTCCATGGAAAGATTGTATGTGTTTACTGCTTGTCGTTTGACTATGATTCGGCGTATTTTCAAACAAACGCGCCTCCAAAATGAAAAAGCGGGTGATCAGAGGGGTGATCAGAGTTTGCACGTGGACCCTATCGCATTTCAATGGATAGGTCAGTTTAACATTGTTCTGCTGTTTTATTAATGTCGGAGAATTCTACGGTGAATTCTGTTGGGCTGGGGGGTGATCAGTGGTCAATCAGGATCCTATTACTTGGTAATGTATGCATGGTAATAAATATTAGAATGAACAAGAGTATTAACTTCGACGGATTAAAACATAGCCAGTAAAGTCTTAAAGTCTTCAATATTCATTCCTTTACAAGAGTCAATCTAATTTGCATTTACCCGAATGATTAGATAGTAGGCCTTTAAATTGGGCGGTTCCCTTTTATGAATCATTCACTTCATTAATGTACTTTCCAAATTATTTTAAAGCAAGGAATATTTTCCAAAAGACATCTTATTCGTGTTTTTTAATTAATTTGATGAGGTGGGTAAGAAATTAAAGACAGCCAATCATTTTATTGAATGTGCGTGTGCATCTTAAGCTGAATTGCAATCACCATATGACTCCTTTTATTGTACTTGCAGACGGGAAATTCAGCCACAATTATAGACCTTCGTTATTTTAATATTTCGTAACTCTCAAAAAAAGAGTTATTGTTGCTTCAGATAAATAATTTTAATCTTGGATTTGGATAAATAACAACTAAATGAGATTAAAAGTATTGGTATTTGGGCAAGTGAACGTAAAGTGACCGTTAAAGAAATGGTATTTTACAAAAAAATGGCGTGTAATTGTCCACCACTCATCAAAAATATTGCTTGGTCGTCATTTTCCGCTCATCAAAAATATTGTTTGGTCCCTTTAATTAGAACAAACTCAATTAATTTTGCATTGTAAAAATATGTTGTGTTTTATCACCCTTCCTATGTGGTGTGAGTTTTATGAAACAAGAATATGCCCGAAAAAATCTTGAGTCAATGCACTTTATGGAATGAGAAAAGAAGGGTCTGTAAACCCGGTTGCGACCTAAAAATCGCGCAATCAGGTTGTACAAATACAGAAAATCGGAGGTTAGCAGCGGGCGCAGAGAGGTCCTCCGAAATGTAAGTTTTGCGTATTATACAAAGAAACTCCGCCATCGGTTTTAAATATATTAAATAAACACACAAAAATATGATTTTCGAAGTTTTTGAGGTGAACGCACCCATTGTCTGATTTTGGCTCTGTCTGATTTGGGAGTTTATACGTATTATAGTACGCAGAAACTTCGATATGGGTTTTAAAATATATTTATAAAATAAAAATATTTTAAGCATCCGCAAGTAGGAACCCGAATCGAGGTTTGTGCAGTGGAAACAGACTGATTTTTGAGTTTTGCGTATATTATACGCAGACAATATGATATTAGCGTTTTTAATATAAATTAGAATTAAAAATATTTTTTAAATTAGGAGAACACAGATATCGGGAAGATTGGTGGTGGACACAGACCTCTGATTTTGGAGTTAGTTTTTTGCCGTATATGCAGCAATTCTGATAGAGTTGTTTAAATAGAAATAAAAAAATAAAGTAGTGTAGTGAATCCTGGTAATAAACACATTCGATACAGAAATGTTTTCGTATAGGTGTTGTCCATATCTCTTCAGTCGAATAGAACACACAAGTAAAATATACTAAGCTGGCAAAGCCACAAACACAGCAGGAAAACCATAAGTGTCTTAAGAGACATTGACATTAAGGCAATAAAACTTAAGTGTCTATTGCAAGTCAAAATAAACATAACAAAAGGCATTGAAACGTGATTGTGGAGACAGTATCAATTAATAGGACTTGTTGCACAAAAAGATGGTTCCTCTATGGTACAAGCACTTACAAGTTCATTAAAGTTGACATAATGGTTTACGTATGATAAGTACTTGTTTTCGGAGAGAGCTTTGCACGTTATGTGTGCCTACCTCCATTCTAATAGAGTATAATAAATACCCTGCCCTTTAGGGACCAGATTACAGCTGGCTGAGGGAAGTCAGTTTTTTTAAATAAACATTTTATTTCCAATAAAAATACTAAACAAAATTAGGAGAGAGAACCCCGAAAAATAGGTTTTGCGAGTGAAAGACCCTCTGATTTTGGAGTTTTTTGCGTAATATGCACGCAGAAAAGTTCGATATGAGAGTTTTTATAAAAATACCAAACTATTTCAAATTATGCAGAACCCCGAAATAGGAGTTTTTGTGGTGGAAAACGGACCTCTGATTTGAGTCAGTTTTGGCGTATATCGGCAGAGAAGAAGAAACTTACGATTAGAGTTTTAATTAACAAATAAAAAACTATTTTAAAATATGGAGAACCCCGAAATCGGAGTTTTTGCCGTTGCGACATTAGATCCTCGATTTTAAAGTTTTTGAGTATACGCCAAAAAACTCCGATAGTGAGTTTTTAAATATAAATAAAAAAAATTAAACATTACCCCGAAAATCGAAATGTTGCGGTGGGGGCAGACCCTCCATTATTTTAGTAACGCATACCTCCACATATTCGATTATATGAGACAGAGTGTGTTTTGTTTAAATGTGCGTTGGGGGACTGTGTGTGCTGGGGGGGGGGCGGAGTTGGGCGTTGGTGTAACAGGGTTGTCCAGACTGATTATACCAAAAAAAATCTAGAATATATTAAATTTTTAAAAATAATAAAATAAAAATGTTTAATTTTTCTTTTTTTATTTAAAACTTTAAAACTGGCATACTTTAATTTCAAAAGTATTTTAGATCATAAAAATCGCGCCTGGCTATCCAAAGTTGTAGTAAAACAGTCCCAAAGTTTCAGAGGTGGTGATTTCGTACTTACGACAAAGTGCTAAATAGTGTATAGAACTTTAACAGGAAACAAACACATTATTTAGTTCTCTCTTGCTTTTTCATCTATTTTGTTCCCTCTTCTTAGCAACTGTAAAGCTGTAAGTTGTAACTTCAATATTGATTATCAGAATACAAAGGGTGGTTCATGCTTTGGTACACATGCTTATCTTGGATGGTGAGGAGTTGGAATAGCTCATGATGTTGCTACTGGTTAGGGCTAATGCAGGCAAATTCAATGATTACATTGAGAGATTGAGGACCTAACAAAACTGGCTCGCCCACTTGTACTGTGCAGCAGAGCCTTTCATTGCAAAAGCTACTGGGAGACCAAAACT